>CM060950.1:80770796-80800796 GCA_030765055.1 Mantis religiosa | reverse complement strand
AGCGAGAGAGCGCGAGAGCGCGAGAGCGCGAGAGCGCGAGAGCGCGAGAGCGCGAGAGCGCGAGAGCGCGAGAGCGCGAGAGCGCGAGAGCGAGAGAGCGAGAGAGCGAGAGCGAGAGAGCGCGAGAGAGCGCGAGAGAGAGAGCGAGAGGGTTCTGTAGAGCCGTAATAAATTGGTTCGTTGTTGTATAAACAGTTTTTAAAGGTAATTTTGAGCCCTTTTAGACATTTATGAGAGTATTTATGATCACAAAGTAAACAAACCCCTGCGTTTGTAATGCCCAATGCCAATACCCGAATGGTGGAAAGCAATAAATGCCGTTTGATATGACAAATTTAAGAAAACAGTTGTTAGGATATACCATAAACACTTGAAATAACTTTTTGAGCGGATCTCTTTTTCACTCAAATTGTGATACACATTGTTTAGTTAAGATACTACACATTACGAAATATGCTTTATTAACATTTTTGCAAGCCATTACACAATAATATTTTTTCTCGTGTTTGAAAGCTTCAGCTGCCATGGTTATTTAAATATTATGCTTTTGTGAACATTACTGTCCCCATTAAAATGCTTCACGCGATACATTTTAAAAATATTTACATTCAAAATTCAGTTTTTTGGTGAACTATTCAATAAGATCTATCGTATCATAAGTTTTATATTAATTACTAATATGAATACCCTGAGGTCTTCAGAATGATGGATTTCCTGTTGATATTTTTCCCTCAAAATCGGAGCAAAAATTAAAAATGTATATGGTTATTTTTCGTTAATGTACTTTAGAGAGGCAGCACAGAAATTTCAAAAGAGATTATTAAAAACTGCATCGTGTGGCGCTTCTTGACCGTGGAAAAATTGCGAAAAAAATATTTACGAGAAACTGGATTTAAATTCGCTTACTAATAAGCACGATCCTGTCCATTTATGATGTCACTTAATTGGTACCCTAAGGACGCTTAGAGAGTGAGCAATGAATGTGTGGTCTTTAACGTCCGCTTTTACCACATGCGGCACCGCAGGCGGTGACACTGATGTATCAAATGAAGATGGAGCACCGGTGGAATGAGATAGCGGGGGAAGCCGGTGATCCCGGAGAAAAAACGCCCCAGCGCCATGTTGTTCGCCACATATCTCACTTTGCAGTCACCTGGGATCGAACCTGGGCCTTGGTGAGAGCCAAACGATCTAACCATTCGACCACGACGTGGCAGGGAGTGAGGGGTGAGGTGAGACGAGACGAGACAAAGGGCAGCTAATCCAAGAACCCGTAGTTCCAAAGCGAGTAGTGTCAGGTAGGGATTTTTTAGTTGGTAAAATTAAAGAAATACAAAATCCAAGAGCCCACAGAGAGCAGACGACAGGGTCACTAACAGTTCCAAACTGGGCCTTACCGGTAGTCTCAACTTCAACCCGTAGTTTAAACACGGCAAATAGAAGCGACAGTTAAACGTTTGAAATTCCTAGGTTGTTACGCAAACGATTCTGGTCTTAATTTTACAAGGTTAATCAAATTCCTCATATGCTTTACTTTAAGGTATTCCATTAAATTTCAACCTCCTCCTACAGAAACATGATGGTCAGACCGCAGAGGCATGAGGCCCTCACGTCATGTTGTGGTCCTTTAGAATTGGTAGCCAATATAATTGTCGTCCAGAAATTTCAACCGATTTCCTTTCAATTGCGGTGACGTTGCAGGTCAAATGCTACCATTTTAAATAGGTATATTTTGAATATTGTGCTACATCCACCATTTTGTACTACCCTGACTTCTGTAGCATTTTACAGACAACGTTGAAGCTTCTATACAGTTTGGAGTGCGGCTTACACTTAAACTCACCCTTAAATTTTAAGTTTTTATCCCAAATTCGCACTGTTGTTAAGTATGGCAAATTTTGCATGTGGTGTTTTTTCTTTGCAAGTATACATAGGTATGAAAAATTGTTTTATACATTGTTCTTTGAAACAGCTTCTTCTGTGAACGATATGATAATATAATATAAATGACTAAAGTTATCAAACTTGTAGATAGTTCAAATTAAATTTGTGATGCTGAAACAGCATATAAGTAGGTACCATTTGGATCTACCTTAATGTTTATAAAACGGTTGGTTATTGAAAGAAAATAATCGCTAGTAATTATTAATTAAAACATGGTATAGATAAGGTAATTATTTTGACTATTTTTGATAAACCAATTTAATGTATAAAAGTGGACCATTGTAGTTGGAAGGCATACCCTCATTACACAAAATTTTCACTGTGGTTAGCTTAAATAGTTTGAGATGATGGGATCAGGGGTATACGAGGTAAATAGTGGCTGAAGACTGTTTTATTCTCTCCTTAATATGTATACGTAAGTTCAATGTATAGTTTTACCGTTTGACAGTTTTAACATCTGCATTATCTTCCCTATCAGCTGACTTAGTATATTTGTAAAACAGCGATTCTCTTTACAGATTTTACATTAAGATTTTGATATATCTGTGTCTTCCATTTGTGTAGCCACAAAGCTTATCGCCATTGCAATTAATTCATTGATCTACATTGTGAAAAACATCAGGTAGGTCTTAGAGACTATCAAAATCACTCTTCATCTAAATTTGTTTTATGGAGAACAGCTCAGAATTGCATAATAATCGATTAAGATAATCTTTTCGTAAAATTTAAAAATTTTAGACCCTTTGAATGAAAATTTCATTCCATTTGCTTTCCATGATAATGCATTTAAAAGTACAGTATAAAACTTGGAGAGCTACGAAACATAATATAACGTAATTTTCTTTCTGTCTTTAATAGAAGGTCTCTACTTTTCCTTAATTAGGAGAAAACAAAAACAATACATGTGTAGCTTTACTAATAAATTGTGTCTTTAAAAAACTAAAATATCCTGAAAATATCGAAATCTAGAATGCCTGAACATTTAATGCAAATTTAATATACAATAACATTAATTCTAATTACATATTTAAATAATATAATGCTTGACATGATGTGCCAATATTATTATGCTGCATAGGTAATCTATTAGGTAATGAGTATAGTTCCCTACCCCAAATTGTGTTATTAATGGGCTCATATTTAATATAAAATTTCATATTTTGCAGTAAGAAATATTACATTAAATTTTATCATTTAATATCCAAATGTTAATGTTCGAAATAGATAAACATTTTTAAGACAAAGTTTCGATTGCATGTTAAAATTCGTGCGCAAGATGGTTTTTTTCAGTTATATATAGGTGAGTTAATCTGTATAAAGCTGTGGCGTTAAAAGCCAAAAAAAGAAAAAAATCATCAATAGGAGAAAGGTCACTATGAAAAATGTAAATAGGACAAATAAATGTCATCATTTTCTGACCTGCGAGCTCCAAAGTAAGTAGCATTATGCTGTTCTTCCTCTTCAGAAATTCGTGATAAAAAGGGAGAATTTTTCTCAGCTTCCGAGCCTTACCAGTGACTTACAACTATGGTGATTTTAAATGTTGCTTTAGTTGTTATATTCCTGGATTTTATAAAATGTTTCTTAAAGGTATACATCCCATTGAAGTATTACGGTTTCTAGTACTACACTACCTAGCGTTATGTTACCCTCCGTGGTCTAGCTTCCGGTTCCCCAGGTCGTCTTTCAAACCTTCGACATTTAGTCTGGCCTGAAAACAGTGCATGGTTGAAGTTTTCTATTAACGGTAAGCCATCAATACTCACCGATATTCTCACTAATTGTGTAATACTGCCAAACTTTTCTTTCTCTTAGATCTGGCTTAGTTGGGCTTGCACATAATCTGTACTGCAATCGAGTATCGACGCCAGCCGCCTATCGACCGTTTTAACAATCGTGAGTTTCGAACAGGCCGATGTTATACTCCTGTAACCCTTTATGCTGCAGGCGCTATTTTACAACCATTCAATTAATTATCTTTCCGCTGTGGACAGGTACTTTAATATGTTTGAATTAGTGAACGGGATTATAGGTAATACCCTCCTCCTTGACTCATGACGCCTAACTTTGAACTTATCAGATTGACCTTGTCATGACCAGTGCAGCCATAAAATCCTTGAAAGACACCAAACAAATAAGAAGGGGATCCGCCACTTTCTAAATACGTAGCACAATGTATGCAAGGAACTGGAAGAGGTAAACTCAGGCCTTGTCAGACACGAGGAACTGTACTACCAACTTTTCGATTAGTGGCTTCAAATGGAAGTGTGCGTTATATTTGTTATGTTTCAATATAGAATAAATTAATGTATAATAAGATATCTTTGACACAATCAAGGAACCATAGACTTGGAGTAAAAAGACAGCAAAAGTTAGCCGAGGAAGCTCATAAATATCAGGAACAGTAACAATTTTAAGTGAAGTAAATGGCATCTGAGTTAACTAGCATGGCCTTCTGACGACCTTGCTGATAACCACAAGAAGTAAGCGACACATTCCCCTTTACTTTTTTTAATTCGATTCGTAAATAAGTTATTTCAAATAATCTAATAACCTTCAATTGTTTAACGTAATTCGTTTATCTTGGGCAATGAGCACGTTCACTATGTTGGAGAGGGGGTACAAATCTAGATGGCTCTTCTGTGAAGGTCGCATCCTCGGGGCAGTAGGGAACCGGTATATGAGCTATATTGGTGTGTGCGTATGATTGCTCCGCGAGATTACATGTGCCTATCTGCCATGATGAATACTGTAATATACTCTCCGCACTGAATAAAGCCAAATGAAGTTTATTATACAGGAGGACAGACATTTCGGAAATATCTAAAATTACATTTTTAGGAGATCAGGGTTCTGAGGTAGATTATGGGTTACGTACGAAAGCCTACATGAGTTTCGTTATCTCATTGTAGATACGATGACGTAGATAGAGGAATGAGCGTTTATAAGAACAGTTAGTACAAATGTAGCGAAGGGCATGTGAGTGCAACACTAGTCATACTTTTACAAAAAGGTTCATGAGTGTGTGAGCTACATAACTCAAAATCCAGAGTCGGTTAAACATTATGCTCAGCATATTCTAAATATAGTACATGAAGATTCCTCAAGAAAGCACATCCAATGTAAGCTATTCTTTAAATGGAACATTTTCAATTTGAAGATTATTTTCTTAAAGATGGATGTAGTGATTTTAATTAAAATATCACACAATTAAGATAGTTTCATGACAAATGAATTTTATGGGAATAGCCTCTCATATCATCTTCGTTCCAGATGACCTTCGCATATCTACTAAACGTAACAGATAGACAAAATCAAACCTTTTTTTGGGGTTTTTACTATTTCCGAAATTTTCCTTGTTATTGATTTGGAATTTATACTGCATTTCTCAAACTGGAATTTATTTGTATTTTATATCCTGGCCATGCAAAGCCATCTCGAGTGGCCAGTTCGTAAAAGTTTTGATTGTTACTTAAACCCACTTTCCTACTACCACGTACTTCTCAAGAAATATGCTGTAAGAAGAATTGTGAGAATTTTTATTTCCATTAACTTGAATTCGAAAAACTCATTTATGAGAGGAATATGCATAAGGAAAAATATAGATTAGGGTAGAGCCAGACTCAAAAATTCAATGCTATAGCCGGGATTTGAACCACGGATCTTCTGATCACCGTCCAGCCACTCAATTCAAGAGCAAGTGACACAGAAGTGGCAAGAAGGGTGGACTAATATGACGAAGGGAACAATCTGAAAGGAGTACATTCTATCAGTCAAAGAAAAAAAGAAAACACAAATTAATTTAAATGTTGCTCTGAAACAATGCTTAATGGTCACGGATTAACAAAATCATATCTGCACAGACTTGGAGTAATGTAGGATCCAACCTTCATCTGCCTACAAGAACAGAAAACAGTAGAACATCTGATATATCAATAACGCAAACTTAAACAACGAAGGGACATAATGAAGAGAACCATCGAATCCAATGGCTACAAATGGCCAGCGACTAAAGAGCGGCTAATCACAAGCAACATTTGAGATTTCAAAATATTTATTCAAAGCATTGACTATGATGAATTAAAATGAAGTATTTAAGTGACAACAGAAAGAGAGTGAAGTAATACAATGATGTGATATGAAAAAAAATTATTGCGATGGTGTGGCGCCGGCGGTGGTGGTGGTGTTAGTTTGGATAGGGATAGCTCTATCTGCTTTACGATAATAAGTGGAAACACGGGTTAGCGGAGAGGGTGGAAATAAAGTATACTCGCTCACACAACACACTTGTGTTGTTTACTTAATATTGTTTTCCGTTATTTCAGTTTATTAGATGCAATGGTCTTCAAAGCGAAAGAGTGAGTGTACTAAACCAGGAATGAGAGGTTACCTCAGCTAGTTGTGTCCAACTGAGTATCTGCAAACATATGTTTTCATGACGAAGGGCCATGAGTGCCCTGTCATTCGCCAAATGAAAACTGCCTTTGGCCGCCTAACAGACTATTGAGAAGATTGTTTTGTTTCAGAATTTATATAATGTGTCAATACAGTGACTTTCCGTTGTTTGCACTGTTACCCCAATAAATCTGGGCGCACCAGAAGTTCCAATTTTCTGTAACACTTCAATTTAACACTGCCAGCTCTGTAATGCGAAATAGTTCAACCGTTATTGTTACTTCAGCTTCTTCGCGATATAACGACTTCTTTGGACGGTTTACCCGCTGGGTCGTTGAACGCCAGACTTCTCGAATTTCCTGGAGTAGCAGCACTTCGCACATTCTCCATAAGAACAATACTTTCTGTCACGTCATAAACGAGCACACCAACTTACCCACTCATCTTGTTATCATGTGCTAACTTACATATCCACCGAAAGCTTCCACAGAACATGCACATGTTCTGAATGTGGAGAGAAAGAAAAAACACAGAAGTTTCTGGTTCTTTGAAGATAGTCTTTTGGGTTTACGCTGGGTGATTTCGCCGTTTATCTTTCTCCAACAGTTCGACGATGATATGCCGAGTTTTAACTTCACTAGCTCTTCTACCACATTTCTCACTTTCAAGTCCTCGATCCGAAAACTAGCTGCATACCGAATTTGGCACCACTTTCCGTCCCAGTCCTTTTACGTTCAATGTAAAATGAATATGGAATTGATAGCTTTGGCTAAGTGATTCAAAATATGGAAGCCGTTCTTGAGAAGCATTTCTCTAATGGAAAAACAACCCTGCTCGCGGCAAATTGCACCAATGATATGCATTAATTATGAAAGTTTATATTTCGTAATCAATCCCTTTTTGTCTTCTTTCCCTTCTCTTTTAAACACACTCACAAAAAAGATAGAGTCAAACTGAAAAATTTAATGTTAATGTCATGACGGCTCGTTGACCATGGTAGCTCAATAGGTAAGAGCGACTGGACGGAATCAAGGAGATCCGTGGTTCAAATCCCGTCCATCGCATTGAATTTTTCAGTTTGACTCTATCCAAAATCTTCACATGGCTAGTGTGAAGAAATGATTAATTTCCAACGATTGACATCCACAAGATATCAGATTTTATTATAAGCGGTTTGTTATTAACCCGTAACTTGGTACATATTCGCTTTTGTTCGTACAATTCTTGAATGTCGAAATCTAATGGATTTTTTTTTTTTTTCAAAATTCGAGCATTACGTGGTATCTCTAAACTGTATATGTCCTACATATGACCGGGAAAAATAGATTTATCTGATGGGATTAGGACCCTAATCCCCTTCAAAGTAGTCCCCTTGCGCGTTCACATACTTAGCCTATCGCTCATTCCACTTCTGAAAACAACTCTGGAAAGCTTCTTTTGGGCTGGCGTTTAATTCCACCGTCGCATTCTTCATTATCTCTTCTCTGTTCTAAAACCCGGATCCGTTCACTGTTGTCTACAGTTTCGGAAATAACCAGAAGTCGCAGGAAACCATATCCAGTGAGTAGAGAGGTTGGGGAACGACCGGAAGTTCATGTTTCACAAAAAAATTCGGTTCATTGTGATGAATGTGCTGGAGCATTGTCATGAGCAACTGCCAGTTGTTGCCCTTCAGAGCTCTGTTTTTCTTTCTTCACCGAAATTAATCACGAAGACAGCGGACAATATTTTGATAGCACTCCTTTGTCACTGTTTGTCCTTCTGGTGCGCATTCATGATGACAACTCCACAGATATCAAAGGACACTGCTAGCACCATCTTGATTTTGCTTTGCACCTGTTGTGCTTTTCTCGGCCTTAGGGATCTGGAATGCCGCCATTGCGACGACTGTGCTTTCGTTTCCGCGTCGTACCCGTAAACGCAATAATATTCTAAAAAAAGTGTGAAACTTTATTTGTGGAGCTTAAATCCACTGCACTATTCTGCCATATTAGAAGAGATTAATTATTTAATAGTAATTAAAGTTAATTCATTATAGGTATGTTCTGCTGGAGGATAATTATGGGCTCATTCAATAGATCTATTTATTGATAGTGCTTCGCCTTTAATAGAACAATTAATATATTTTCATGATCATTCAATATTTATTATTACTAGCCTCATCTCCAGTTATCACAGTCTTCAAAAGCTCAGGTTCAGTGTTGCAAATGTTTAGTAGCTCTTGTGCAACCTCAAGATGGTGTTATTCCACAGACAGAAGTTTGGGTATAAATTTTGCAGTCACTGTGCACATGTTCAAATCAATCAAAAATGCATGTGCGGTATCTTTACTGAGCGCAATTCAATGTCTTCGGTCAAACATCGATCTCGCAGTATCAGATCTCTCACTTTCTCAACCACCGCAGCATTTTGTACTGTTTGTGGCCTCTCAGGACGCTTATCACTCTCCACCGAAGCCTGGTCATTTTTGAATCGGTTGAGCCACCATTTAATTTGTGTTACCACCATAGCATCATCTCCAAATGACCGCTGAATTTTACGAGTTGCTTTTGAGAATCACCTAATTTCTGGCACAGTTTCTTTGCTCAATTCGTTCGGTTATCTTGCGAGAAAACTAAATCTATCGAACACTTATAGCACCTCACTTTTTTTGATAAAGATGCGTCTAGGGTAAATGGTTTATTAGTTGCGGCTTTATTTCAGCCTGACGGGCTTCTGCTAAGAGCACCCCCAATATTCGAGGTGCCGTTGCCTTGCGAGCTGCCGATGGCAGCAGGAGGGCAATGGAATGCAGGCCAGGCGTCGGCCATGACCCGAACGCCCTGACCGATGCGCCTGGAAAGTCGGGGCAATTTAGTGGCGTCTAGCACCGGGGGCTTTATTTGCCAAGTTTTAGGAGCTTCCAGGCTCTGGAGACTTGAGTGTTGAGTCGTGCTTTATTTCGCTGGATGTGATCGCTTATGATTTGTTCTGGTGCCTTAAGCTCGTCTAGTCGTGTGCAAAGTTGGGTTTGCGTGGAGATGATGTCGTTGAGAAGTAAGTGTAGGCTATGTTCCATGCTTATGGAGTTGTGGTTGGAGTTCGTCAAGTCTGGAGTCTATGCTGGAGAGACCCTGTGGTTCATTTGGTCGCGTTTCACTGAGGTGGGTTTCTATGCGGTGCAGCATCCGCTGTAGAGAGGCCTGTAGGGCCTTGTGATCGGTGGTGAGAGTCTGTGTGTGCTGCAGTTACGTCTGGATGTTGGCTGAAGTCTGTTGTAGCTTGCTGATGGTAGAGGCAAGGTGGTCTTGTGGAGTAAGTCCGTCCGTCAGTAGTCAGTGAAGTGAAGTCACTTTGTCTTGAATGTCTGTTAAAGCGGCGTTGTTCGATTCTTGTTGAAGGGCGACGGCGGTGACGGAGTCCTCCAGGTCGCCCAGGCGTTGATGTAAGTTAAGGACCTCTGAATGGAGGTCCTGAACTTCTTCTACTGGAGACCGATGGCTGACGGCGGTTATTATTGCTCACAGGAGATCCTCAATGGTGCGAAGTCTGTTGTTCACTTGTTGCATGTCCTCCCGGAGGCAACCAAGAGCTTGCTGCCATCCAGCAGGATCGCTGGTGACTACGCTCCGGGGTGTTGATCCTGTCGAGTCTCGGCGAGGGTATGCTGTGCACTGCGCCTGTCCAGTGAAATGGCCGAGGCCATTACATGTGGCACAGTACCTGCGGTGGCGACGGAGATCATGACCCCTGCACACAGCTGTGGGAGTAGGAGCGCCACAGTAGTGGCACCGCGAAGGCGCGGTGCACGCGTCAGCGCCTGGCCCGTAGGCCCAGCAGTGTCTGCAGGTGATGTGGCGCTGCAGTTTGCAAGCCTAGACTTTCAGGCACTGTCCCAGTATTGGCAAGCCGGGTATCAAGGCAGCGTCGCGATCCTTAAGGCCAGCAAACTGCAGGCGCACACTGGTGTTCAGGCCTCTTCTTAATGTGATGCCAGTGGCGCTCAAGGCCGATTGCCACTTATGCGTCTCGAGGTCAGGGACCTCGCAGGTAGGTCCCGGGGGGATCCGACGATTACTTCGGTGTGTGTGGCGGAGGCTCTTGTCGGCGTTTCAGGAGTAGCGGCGGCAGTTGGAAGTTGGCTTGCTTGTGGTGATTGCGATGTTGGTTGTGTTGCTGTGAAGTAGATTTTTGGCGTTTCCGGTAGTGTTGAGGCTGTAGCTGGCCGTGTGGTGCTGGGCGACTCAGTTGCCAGGTGAGGCGGCAGTTGGCGGTGGGCGCCCGGCGCGGTAGGAGAAGCGGGCCTAGATACCCAGAACTTCCCGGCCACCTACGTGGGAGGCTCCCTCTCGGCCGCTTAGAGTAGCGGGGAGGCGGGAGCCGGTGCCCGAGAGCTGGCAGGCGATGGTTGCGGCGAAGCTTTCTTCGTTAGCTGGCTAGGCTTGTTGTTCTTGGTGGCTTTGTTCTTGCCCATTTGGAAGTCGGCGATGTCTCCTACAGGTGGTGATTACAGCTCCAAGTATATTTTCCGCCGAGTCAACACATCACTTGCTCGGCCTTTAATACTTGCATTACTTATCTAGTGTAATTTCCTTGCCGATTAGACTGATAGTTCAGCTGCAAATTAACATGACTCTTATTGTGTCGGATTGTTCAGTTCCTGACTGTCCCAGCTTTTTTCACGACATTCAATAGAAATCTAATAGTGTTTCGGCAGAGCAAGCATGCTTATCCACTAATTCAAAAGGGGCGTGAAAATATGTTATTCAATTAAATCGAGTACCACCATCTTGCTGGATAAATCTAGAAATTCTAAATCGTATCTATATCCAATTTTAAAGATATATAGTAGGTGGAGGAAAGTTATCAATTCAGGTTGTTCAGATGATATGTTTACAATACTAAGAGGAAAGATATCCTCACTCTGAGCTTTTTATTTGTTTTATATTTTTGTGACATTTTCATGGGGCTTGAGACAATGTTGGCCGCATCTTTCCAAGCTTTCAGGCTGTTTATGTATGAAAGGCTCTCTTAACATCCTGTATAGAAATAAGACGTGTGGTGAAATATGAACTGCGTAGTCGTGATGCAGCAGTGCAAGAAAAGGTTTTCTAGAAACTGATAAAATAATCCGTATTAGATTAGAGCAATGCTAAGTTATAAGACCTCAGTCCAATTATTAAATTCAACCTTGAAATAAAACAGCTTGCTACCATAAAACAAGATAGTTTATGATGGCTATGTGTGCATGTGTTAATCTTCTTAGTTGCAACAATGTTGTTTCTTGAATCTTTTTATTATTATAAGTCTCTTGATTTGTGTTTGAATTATACTTGCGCTACTTGCTTTGTTTCCTGCTCCATGTATCCGTCTCTCTCACTTTGTACTTACGCAGTGAGAGCGATGCAGTGGGGGGGGGGGCTGTTGAATTGAGCATTTGGATCACCTTCAACTGCTGAACGCTTATTTGCCGGTGCCTCTCTGCAAGATTTGTGCGTCCTCTCTCTTCTTGTTCTCCTCTTCCTTCGTTAGTACCATTTATGTCATCTTTAACATCTAACGTTATATCGGTGGCTGAGTGGAACTGTTGCTCATTGGCACTGCTGACCACTGTTTTTGTATCCTTTGGATTTGTTTACTTTGGCTTTTCTTTCATAAACATTACATTGGGAACGCGGCTCACGCTCACAGACACACCAATCCTCTCAATGATACTTCCAGATACTAGCAAGATTAGAAGAGTTATTGCTAATGGGAAGTTATCTTCTTCTACCCACAATAGAATCCGGGACCTCGGGATTAGGAAGCTAGGATGCTACCAAGATTTTGAAAATAATGAGTTATCTGCATTTACCTTTATTAAAGGCCGAAGGCGTGTGCATTTTTCCATAGGCATACTGTACATGGACTGTACTGTTATCGTTCATGCATGTAAACAATTACTGGTAGGTATACGCTGGCCATGACAACCGCTTCACTGCCAGAGTCGCATTATACTACATCTTGAACGTGCGTCTGCATGCACTTGCAGGCAATGCTTCACTAGTTCGCAGAGTACTACTTACGTTTATTTCGACGTTTGCGGATTTGATGGCCGTGCTGTACATCTAACATCATTCATACTCTGTGTCCAGCTAACTTGTATCGCATTCGAGTGCACATATCTCTGGACTTTAGCCATCATATATGCCTAGCAGCAGCTTTTGTGACGTACATATGTGTAAAAAAGGGAATGCAAATACTCTTAAGTATATGTATATATCCATTAAAACTCAGTGCGACATAGGATAACACAATGATGTACAAAAAGAGCATTAGTTCACTACGTTTCTTAGCTTTACCTTGAAACCCACGTTGGAGATTAAAAACAAGACAAAATATATAGGTTACTGAAGAAGAATCCTGTGCGATATTTTTTCCGAGAAATAATTTTAATAACAGATACGCAACAGCAACCAGAACTTAACATGTACGTTGTTCCTGTTAAAGGTTTTGAAGACTCCAAATGCACAAAGAAATATTGAAGTGGAAGACAAGGTTGTGGGGAAGTACTAAAAAT
The DNA here is from genome assembly GCA_030765055.1 of Mantis religiosa. NCBI lineage: Eukaryota > Metazoa > Arthropoda > Insecta > Mantodea > Mantidae > Mantis > Mantis religiosa. The sequence continues at coordinate 80,787,919 of CM060950.1, read as the reverse complement.
AGGTATCTAAGGTGTGCAACCAATGAAATTAAAGCGCTTTCAACGAAGGAAAAACCGACAGTTAGATTTATAGTTTTAAAATACAGTTTATTAATACATAAACAAAATTGTTTTTAAAACAAAATCGACATTTTAGGTTCACCATTTTTAGTCTTAAATAATCCAACAAATATTCCTAATGTTCCCGACATTCTGAACAACCCTCTATGCTGAGAGTGCGCGCAAATTTCAGCTAACGTGCTGAGCCTTCTTTGAAAAAAGAAAGAAGGTAACTTCAGAAATATATATTAGCCCATAACTCAATACGTCAGGTACTTCCACATGCGGGCGTCATAGCAAGTTGTATACCCAGTTCCCGATCGAGTTCTGGCATGACCTTGTTGTTGGCGGTTTGTTTACAAGCTTTTCTGGTGCGACGTGATGCGCATTTTCACCCGCCCTCAAAACGTGACCCCAGAATTCAGCACACTTACAACCTGAAATAAAATTATCTATGCTATCCTCTCCGTGCATATACTGTTTGCCACTTCCGAAAGCTCTACATATAGGAACTTCTGTGCAAGAAGCCCATGCTGTCTCTAAGTAGGGCAGGCAGAGTTTAACAAGGGGTATAATGTTAGTGATATTCAGTAATTAATTCCCGTGTGTGGGTCAAATATACAAATTTGCTATTCAAATTTTCAAACGCAATATTTTTGTCAAGATGTTAGATGTTAGATATGTTAGATCACTTGATTCTAAGGTGGCCTGGGTTCTTTCAGAGGCATCGGGCTGATCACCCATCCCGGGTTCCCTAACACCACGATAGTGTTGAACTAGGGAAGTTGAAGCCCGCCTCGGTAGCGTATATGGTAGCATGTCTGCCTCACGTTCAAGAGGTCCCGAGTTCGAATCTCGGTCAGCGTGAGTTACCTGTATAAGGGGTTTTTCGAGGTTTTCCCTTATCTTTACAGACGAATGTCGGGTAGCTCTAAGCTCCATGGACTCTGGATACATTTGAGCATCGTTTCACCCATTTCATTCATCGTCCGATGTGACTTAACGCTGGAGGACGTAAAATTACCAAAAAGAGGGGGGAAGTTGAAGAAGAATGAACTTAAATTAAATTTCAAAACGATTACTAATTAATGTGCCTCAGTTAATTATTAAAATGGGACACATTGCTACCCTGTAACTAAGGTATTTCCTAATAAGCTTACTCCTTTGAAAGATATTTCAATTCTATTTTTATTATTTAAGAGCTTAAGATTTATTTTAGAAAAATTATGAGAACTAGATATCTGTCTCAATAATCAGTACTGTACATTTATTTTCAAATTAGCAAAGTGACTTTTCTGGTTTATCAAACCGTGTTTATTTTCTTCAGAAAAACTGTTAATCAGTGGAGCATAATTTTAAGCACTACCCTACCTCTACCTTAACAACACATAGATAGAAGTGACGACCTTTCGAATTCTCTAGCATCTTAATTTGTACATTCATATTTCGTAGCATTTATATACAGATGCTAGGGTATAAGATAGTCTGATAATTGAAGAGTAAGTGGCAAGGCATCTGAGTATCATAATCCTGTTCCTTCGTTTTATTGCATGGATGGGTTCTAAGAACCATCAACAGTATACTGTCAATATTGTAGTTTAACTCAAGTATTTGTGCTACTAAATGACAACCAAGAGATGGCGTTAGAAATAAAGTCCAGGAGTTTGTTACAATAAGGGATCCAAGAAGCATTATTCGGCGCTGCTAAATTTTCATTCCGATTGCTGCGTATTGCCTGTGTTTATTCTTTGCAATATTCTTAAATACATTTTGTATTTATTTTGCGATAATGGAACAAAGTGAATAGAAAAGAAAGCCTACCAAAGACAGAGGCAGAGGTGAGCAAAGTAGCAATTCGGGGAAGGATTATGTGACAAGAACGGAAAAACACACTCAAGCTAGAAAACTATAACAAAATGATGTAGTAAGATTTATGGTGCTTGGAAAATCCAAATAATGAATAATCTATTTTTAATTTTCTATTTTACGTACTCAAGTAAAATTATTGGGAGTTAAAATGACATACTGAGCAGTAATTTATTTGTGTTGTGCATTTTATCTGAAAGTTCAATTATTTTAGCAGCAGTATGACTACCGATAGAAAATATACGTTGCTCTTCGACTTCTACAAAGTTGATGGGAGGAAACAGGGAACTTAAGTAATGAGATGAAACTTATTTGGTGACAATGGTATTATGGTACATGTGTGTCAACAAACATTCATAGAACTTTTTAAATTTCTGGTAATAAATTCCAAATCCTTAAGCTCAACATGGTGAACATATGTAACTAGACCACAGAAGAGATAGCACGAGGCCTTCGTAGAAAATAATATAGTTTTATCTCAACATACGATAAACAATATAGGAATTATTTTTTCATTTTCCAACGTATGTGCCTTACATCACTGGAATTTAATTTTTTTCACAGAATTTATTGCTGCCATTTGGATTCTGATAAATATACGTACTACTCACATATCTGATTACAAACTGGTTCTTAAATTGTAATTAATGCTTTGTATTACTATGAACTGGAAAAACTTTGTCAGGAAGGGTAGTCCCAGCGAAATTTGAACCGCAGACTTGCCGATCACTAGTCCATGTCTTAGCAACCTCATCTATGTCTGTTAATGGTTTTTTTTTGTGTCTTTGATGTAATTACGAACCAAATATGAGCTCTAGGATTTAGTTACAGTAGAGCACCGTCAAAAAATCAGGAGTAAAGAACAAGAAGTTGCTAATGCGTCACTGCATATCTGGCGTGAATGGGAAGCTGGAACCACACTATATCGTATCTCACAGTACTTGAGAGGAAGCATAAACATTCCCCCTCCTAGCTACTAGCTGTCACATGGTTCCTACTACATGGCCTGAGAACTTCAGAACGTGCAGGAAGGACAGATACAAACAAGAAAACAGTAGGGCATAAATTGCTAAAAGCAGATGCCATGCCTTGGGTTAATCAGGACACTTAAATGGAGAGATACCGGGCACTTTAGGGTTTGCATGTTGTTTTACAACTCAAGAGGAAATGGACTCTCCCTTGAGCTGCTAAGAAATGTATTTTATGAGGATAGTACCTGTAGCGTGACGGTAAAGCCCATTAGGTAGGCGATTTTTTAGTTTCTGGCCAAAATAAAAAGGAAGTAGATTTAGAAGAATTTCGCTAGTCCAGCTAAACGTACAGGTTCAACAAGTACTTAGCCAATGTGATCAGAATAAAAGGCATAACCATCATTTGGTAGATCCATAGGAAATATCCACAGAATATGTACTCTTGCCAGTAATAGGCCCACTCCATTAAACCTAATACATACTAGGTATGAACCAAATATTTATGTCTTCTGGTGTAAGAAATGATACTACTCGTGATTAAAATAGGAGAGCCCATTTTAATTACCACACTCGTCACATGACTTTCTCACCCATAATACTCCTAACCCCTGAAGAAACCTTAAAACTCCACGGCACAACAGCCCAATGACGGACCAAGGTCTACTAGCTGACCACCACGCCTATTGTCTTTAATGGCTTTGAAGGAGTAAAATTATGAAATGTATCTCCCAAGTCAGTGTGCGTCAAATGTTAATATTCATGACAAATCAGTTTTAAATGCTTCAGCTGTTGTTACATAACAAAGCTTTGGTTTAGTCTATCCTCGCAATATTAATTAAATATACCAAATGGCCCAACTACCTGTCACGTAAGTAGGTATCCCTTCGTGCGTTAAGAGTTGCAAAACCAAACGGGGTAGTTCCAGTTAAACGCTCGGCAGTTGCATTAGCGGATTTGGTTCTGTTCGGAACTACAAGAGGCAGCTCCCAGGATTGAACCAGCCTATGTAGTTTCCTTCCACAACTGCGTGGTTTAACTGGAATTTCCCCGTTGCATTCTGCAACTATTTTAACGCATGAAGGGAGATCAGCCTTTGGGAATGATAGGGCAGTTGGGACTACTGTGTAAGTTTCTCCGGTTGCAATAATCGCAAGAAACACCAACTAAATTCACACAGTACGTTGGCGTTAGTTATATAAAATGAATAAGTGGTTTCCAATAGTATGACTTATTGCTACCTGTTACTGGAGTGTGTATCAGTGGCAGAACAGGAAGTAAGGACCTATAAATTGAAATATTACTGAACTACTAGTAACGAGTTTCATCAATGAAAGAAAAACATAATTATAGGCTGCTTGATTATGCAGGACAAATCTCGAGGGGGTGGTATACGAACAATTAAATTGCAAGTCATTCTTGAAGAAACTGCAATGGGCGGGTTATGGAAAAGGGAAGCCCTCGAGGGTGGATTAGGACATTTCATACAAACAATAGAGAGTATTATTAAACAAGTAGCTTTAGTGACATTGGTGATAAGAGGATTTTGTACTATACAAGGAGATAAAACGGGAGTATGAATTAGGTGGAGGGGGGCAACATGGTTTAGGATAGGGGTAACAAAATCAAGGGATATGAAAAGGGAAATGACATTCATAAATGTCAGTTTTCTGGAGGTACAAAAGATTATCTCCTTATTTTTTCAGAATGTGAAGAGCTAAATTATGGCGAGACAAATTTGCTCCATAGATGTGGAAGAAAGATAAATAAAATAAAGTTTTTGAAAGCCACAAATGAAATAGCGAACAAAGGAAACGGAGAAATACTGGGAGATAGTACAGTAATGTGAGAAGTGAACTTTGAAATACTTAAAGCTATGAATTAACAAGGATATCTTTCCAAATAAATTGGCTCAGACGTTATACGCTGAAGTTGTCTTCAGTAGTTGGTGAATCTGTCATAGTATACATTCCGTAAACATGATGCGGGATTTATTTATGCCAAAGGCAACTAAAGTGTAGGTATATTATATACATAGAAAGAGCAACTATTTATGCATGATTGTGATCCAAATTTGTCTTACTACGGCATGCATACCTGTATAAACTGATTTAAAGTTCATTTATTGGAATATTGAAATTGGAGTCAAACATAGCGGTGACATCAATAGAAGTAATATCCGCTATATAGCAACGAGATGCTACCATAACTTTAACCTTCGCTATAGATCGATACACGGAGATTTATAGTCGAATATTCAGCACACCTACTTATATACCAAATACTTGGAAATCATAATCCCGGCGATGATGGCCAGATTATTCCAAGCATTTATTTCTAGTAACTGATCCCCATGGTGTGGGATATGGGATATGATGAGATTTGGGTGGAGGGTGGAAGACTTAACACATCGGCTAATGGAAGATCTTTTGCATGTTTATCCCTGACGGGAGGGAGGGGTGAGGTAAGAGGAGACAGAAATGTGTAGTGTTTAACGCCCGCTTTTACTACACACGGCACCGCAGGCGGTGACACTGATGATACATGAGATGAAGATGGAGCACCGGTGGAATGAGATGGCGGGGGAAACCGGAGGTCCCGGAGAAAACCCGCCCAGCGCCGTGTTGTCCACAACGAATCTCACTTTGCGTTCGCCTGGGATCGAAACCGGGCCGCCTTGGTGAGAGCCAAGCGGTCTAACCACTGAGCCACGTCGCGGCCTCTAAGAGGAGACAGAGGGTGGGCAAAACTAGCAGACACCACAGCAGAGTGCAGAATTTCTACAGTTTACAGGTTAAAACTTCCGGTGGCGGCTCTACGCGTTTCTCCTCCCCAGGAGGCTTAAACGTCATTGGTGGACCCGGGACATGGAGACTGCTGTCGATCCACAGAATGAAGGTTTACAGAGATCATGTTCCCAGCAATTCAATCCAGAGGCTCTCGCCGACATTTGAAATCCTGAAACAGCCAAAGAGAATGAAGGTGAAGTGAAGTGTAACGGAGGGACAGGAAATTCGGCGGATGTAATTAACCTTTCCTGCATTGCCCTAACGACCCGGGAAATCCCGCAAAACAACATGGATCACGAAGTTCAGTTTCATTGATCTATCTCATGACCTGAATCCGACTGTCGCACGTCACCACGCTACCAACACGCTCGGTTTCCCATTCAAAACAGGGAGAAACAATTTTCAAAATTCATTGTTTTTACTGTGCTTTTCGAAAATCATATCATAGTGTCGTGACTGGCGGTGACAGGCACAAATGGTTCGGCGTGGAGAGATAATGGACGGATAGTGTAGCACGAAATGTGTAGTGTTTAACGCCCGCTTTTACTACATACGGCACCGCAGGTGAAGACACTGATGATACATGAGATGAAGATGGAGCGCTGGTGGAATGACATGGCGGGGGAAACCGGAGATCCCGGAGAAAACCCGCCCAGCGCCGTGTTGTCCATCACAAATCTCACTTTGCGGTCGCCTGGGATCGAACCCGGGCCACCTTGGTGAGAGCCAAGCAGTCTAGCCACTGAGCCACGGCGCGGCCAGTGTGGCACGGAGATAAACAGCTTGCTGAAATAGTTAAAGATAGCGCGCAGATAAAGGCACGCCGAAACAGATAAAGTTAGGTGTCTAGAACGTTCGTGTTTTGTCTAGTGCCATCTTACAGAACATTCGATTATCTTCTGGAACCATGAAGTAGTATATAAAAAGGAGCCGCAATTGCCAGTGTGGGCAGAGTCGCAGTGAGAGTGTAATCGGAACTGAGTATCATGTGCCTGCAATTGTGTTTTAAAAGTGAACGCTTTTTTGTGGTCAACGAACTGGAAGATTGTAATTGTGTATGTGACGTAATTCTGCTATTGTAAGAGTTGACCAAACTGTATTTCTACGGAAATAAAAATGTTTTGAATTTCTGCAAATTGGACTTTTAACTCTACGAATCCACAAAGTCACAACATTACTCCAAAATCAGTAGAGATAGTGCGTAATCATGCAGCTAACAATAAAGAAACTAAGGGAAAAAATGAACATGACTGAAAACCGTAGAAACTTCACATTAAATATTCCTTCATTTCGCTGTATTTTAAGATGTAACGAAAATACATCCTCCCCTAAAACAAGCTACTTTATGATCAGTAGGAAAGTGTAAACCACATTTTAATGGTAGAAGAATATTTTCCAGGAACTAGGTTTTTCGGCAAGAAATAGGACATCTTTCTCTTCATTGTTATATAAGAAATAGCTATTTGTGCAACTGCATAGGAGTTTGATAGAGCGTTGCTGATCGACTCTAAAATATTAAGCCTAAAGCATCCTACATTGATAGTATTAATGGATAAAAAATAATGCTTGCAACAGTGCGTTGAAGTACGCATATCAGTCACGTTTTTCTCAATATTTTTGTTTGTTTTGTCGATAATTAAGTCAAAAACGAAGCCGATCAGTTCACCAAGGACCTGGTTCACAATGTGCGGCAATTTACATTGCGTATTGCAGTGGAGTTTGGAGATACGTGGTCAAGTATCGCTGTCGATAGATACAATAGCCGACATAGGGTAACGTAGGTGTAAATAAAACTGCATCGTATTGCAATCTATCGTACGATTATCCTCTTCGTACATTTGTGACATGGTCTACACCATACGAATAACATGGTGAATATATGGATAACGGGGAAGGCTGAATGAAAATGAAATGTGTAGTGTTCAACGCCCGCTTTTACTACATACGGCACCGCAGGTGATGACACTGATGATACATGAAATGAAGATGGAGCACCGGTGGAATGAGATGACGGGGGAAACCGGAGATCCCGGAGAAAATCCGCCCCAGCGCCGAGTTGTCCATCACAAATCTCACTTTGCGGTCGCCTGGTATCGAACCCGGACCGCCTTGGTGAGAGCCAAGCGGTCTAACCACTGAGCCACGGTGCGGCCAAAAGGCTGAATGATTTAGCGAAAATATGATATAGTAGAAAATACTCTTGCACTCTTAATTTTACACGACTGTAAACCAGCTCTTAATGTACTTTAAAATTATATAAATTGCATCACTGCTATATAAATACTAAATCGACGAGTTTTGCAAACACATTTTTCTTGATTCTTTCATTTCTTCTGCAGATTTTAACTGAAGACGTACTTTACTTCTGCTCTCAAATACAAACATGAAATGTGTAAATATAATCAGTATCCCATATTTATTAAAATTAAGACAATAAACTTCGCTGACTCTATAATTACATTTAAAATGTACTATTGCAGGCTTAAATGACATTTTTGTGCATAAGAACAACAGTTGTAATAGAATTTAAGTAATTTGAACGAGAGTATCCGACTGGGTTTTTAATTCGGGATTCAGTACATGATGGTATTTTTCTACGTTTTTGCTCACATTGCGGGAAAATAGCTATTAATTAATTTACAGGAAAAAGTAGAGGTAGTAGTCTTACATGGATCCTCCTATGTATAGCAGTTTTATATTTTATTCAGTGGCAAGAAACTACGACTAAGTGTAAACACTTGAGCCCTCAAAATGCAGCTCGTTACTAGTGAAAACGGGCTTTGTGTACAGGAGATAGTGCTAAAAGGGCTCATCTGATCCTATAACCGATATAGACCCTCAAAGAAGTCACTTTACATACATATTGGGCACCAGTGTTCTCCGAAATTAAAACCGAGAAAGGTAAGATATATTTATTCTTCTGTTCTGTAAAACCAGCTTACCAACCTACCAGTGCAGGATACTCACTTAAGCCATTAGAAAATTCATCCAATGAAAAACCATCCTATATTTATAGGATAGCCATGACAGCACAATCCTTAAACTAGTTCAAGAGAAAACTCTCATGATTTAGCTTTTCATGGAGTACACACAAAAAGTGGAAAAGTGGAAAATTATAAATGAATGAAAATGAATATTTCCAAAACCGCTAATTACGTAACAAAATAGTATATCTCAATGAGCTTAACAGTTCTTCTTAGTAAGCTATGGTCTATCTCGTAACATTTCCCGAAATTTAAAAAAAAAACTCGAAAAGAAATAAATAAAGGAGATTTCGGCAACTTTCTGTAAAAATTGTGGATCATAATTTTTATTCATCATTTCGGTATATATTGTTTTCATCAAAATAATTAAGTTTAATTAAAAAAGTAGTATATATTTAAATGAAAATGTTCCTTGGGATTAAGGAGAATGTTCCAGAAAACTTCGTTGTGCACTCTTAAAAGGTAGTTCTGAGGCATTACTACATCTTATTATTGAGAATCCATATACTTCTCGGGCTTTTATCTTTTTATTTTTGTTTCTTTGGAATAACGTATTTGAAAATAATACAGTACTGCCTGTGTGTTAAGGTAAAAGTTTAAAATAAAAATAGAAAAGGGGGCTAAAATATAAGACTTGTAGCCCTAATAATGAAGATAAACGTTTAGATTGCACTTAGCTCTTGCGGGAATCCAAATTTCTAAGCTTGTGTTTTCATAAAGACAAACACATTTGTTGATGCTTATTAGAAAATAAGGTCGTTTCTTTGTTACAGCATTGTTAAAAGGGCTCTCAAAGCGCCCGTGTCCTTGGAGATCCTAGCAGCCATATTTTTCCCAGTAAGTGGTGCCAGGTAAAGCACATGATAGGTGCGAGCGAACTCTCAGCTAGACAGATGGAAAGAGCTGTTAAAATTAATAGCTGCTATTACCATGAACGCTGAGTTAAAAAAAGGGCAAATTAATGCAAGCCTGCTCAACGAGTGATGACGTAAAGATTATTTGTGATGAAATGGCAGGGAAAATATATTAAGGTCGGCAAAAATAACAGGACCTGTTTCTTTCACGATTTAAGTCTCTTGGTTCAGTCCACATCCGTTGTAACACCACTTAATAGTTTCGTTTGTTACCAAATTATGTCCACATATTTGAGTTGGTTCCATTAAGCTCTAATTTGTATTACACATTATTTATTTCCAGCGAATCTAGTTTAACTTTGATGATTAAGAAACATTTCTCTAGGACTATCAGTTTAATTTGTTTGTAGCTTTTCGCTACTGAACCCTTTTGATGGAAATTTTCGGAGAGAAAGAAATGATCGGATTAATTAATAAAATTGTTAAATTACTATGGTATATCCTGCATGAGGAGAGTTTTATAAATTCTCGGCCCAACACAGAAAACGCCAAATTTAAGAGAATATTTCTTAAACTTAATTTCTCAACAGGCACCTGTGAATCTATACGTTCAATACAACGATTTTTAATTTTAAAATCCCTCAGTAGAATGACGTTTTAACGAATGTGGAAAACCAAGCGCTTGTCTCGGTTTCAAAATCGTTATTTGATGTAACTACTTGTCGAAACAGTCATTAATGCTGGCTTTGGAACAGAAGACAAACACGGGAACATGGTGATAGTATGTGATTGCAAGTCATTTGGTAACCACTGTAGAGATATTATGAGCTTAATATCAATATGAAGGAGAGCTCTTTTTTACACAAGGTTTACATGTTTAGCCTGAATAGCACTTTTGAGTTGGTCCAGCAATGAAGCCCGATGCTCTCTTTTGAAGTCTACAAACACTATAACGTGAGAATCTCACGAAACTGCACTCAAATCATTTCATGCAGAAGAAACCGTTTCTGTTTCCTTTGATGCACTTTCAGCCATTTCCACTCACTGTTTTGAGAGCTCTTTGGTCACTGGCCAACAGTGACGAATCTCATGTTTCATCAACTATTATGAAACGACGAAGAAAATTGCTGGAGTTACTTTAAGCAAGTCTAAAGAATTTTTGAAATAGTCATTTGCATACATTGTTGGTTAATAATGTGACGTCCATCGAGTGCAAATCTTTCTCATGTAAAATCCTCATGTAAAATGCAGGTAACAACATCGAGTGTCTTTAGCAATGTGTGGAACCTTGGAGACATTCGATCGGCAATTACTCAGTACTCATTGTGTACCGTGTCTCGTGCTTTTCGAGTAATTGAATTACGTTTCCGCTGATCTGAGATTACTTATCAACCTTTCTACCTAGCTGTTTGGTTCGTTGCTCGGTAAAGTCTCTACGGAAATTCGTTCCTTCCGGCATTCCTATTTTTACGAAAGGTTGTTATATTTACCATCAATACACACACTACCTCAAATGTTATAACGTACATTATTACGCTGAATATATTGCTTTAGATTTTAACCTGTAGAACTTTATACCCGAGACTTCAAAACGGAGAGGCAAGCATCGCTGATATACCCGGGTGACTTTGCGACTGAGACCCAAGTAATTATAAGAGACCCGCGAACCTACTGTGTTCTAGATAGTTAAATTCGTGAAATCAGTGTCCAGGTTACACACACCAAAAATTGCACTTTATTTCCGTAGAAATACGCTTCGTACGAGTACACAATACAACATACAAGGTCAACAAACACAGCTGTTTACCCGCACGCGTTCAATTACCGACTGACACCTCTCAGCGGGCGAGCTGCTTTTTTTTATAGTTTCCTGACATTCCAGAAATTTCTCAAACAATCGAGACCCGGCTAGAACAAAGGTGAAATCTCGAGAAATCCGAGTCCTTCCCCCGCCGTTACGGCGAGCTTTTATCTACACACGACACTGCGCATCCCTTTGAATGCCTTGCCGACTCGATCAACAATGGCCTGGCGATACTGCTCCCTCCTCAAGGCTGGTCGTCCCGAACAGCCCTATCGTAATGGGCCAGACGATCCAGGTGTACCACCAACATCTTCCCTCCGGGTACCTTCTGGATGCGGTAGACAACGCCGCTAATCCACTTCACCACCCGGTACGGTCATTGATATGGTTGCTGGAGCTTCGGGCATCGTCCCTTGGTCCGGGTACGGCGGTACAACCAGATTAGGTCACCATGCTGGAATCCTTGACTGTTGGCTTGCCTGTCTTATCGGGTCTTCATGCGGTCGCTCGCCTTCTGGATGTTTTGACGAGCCATCTCATGCATGTGTGGAGATGGTCCACCAGGTTCTGCACATATTCGGTTGCTGGCTGCTTTGCGTCCGGGGGACTTCCAAAAGCCAGATCACAAGGGAGGCGTAACTCTCGGCCGAACATTAAGCTGGTTGGCGTCATCCCAGTGGTGTCGTGTGTAGACGAGCGGTAGGCCAGCGAGAACAGTGGCACCCTGACGTCCCAGTCTCGTTGATGGCTGGCGACGGCCTTCCTCAGGTGCTCTTCTAAGATCTTGATGTATCTCTCCACCATGCCATCTGACTGGGGATATAGGGGTGTTGTGGTGTCTTGTTCACCCCAAGCCTTTCTAGTGCCTCCTTCATCAGGTTAGACTCAAAATTGGTACCCTGGTCGCTGTGGAGCTCTAACGGCACCCCAAATCGGCAACACGCTTGCTCCACAAGGCAGGCTGTCATTATCTTTGCCTCCTGGTTCGAGATGGCATACACCTCCGGCCACTTTGTGAAGTAGTCCACGACCACCATCAGGTACCTGTTGCCACGGTCGGGCACTGGGAATGGTCCAGCTATGTCAACGGTGATCCTTTCAAATGGCACTCCGACGTTGTACTGCTGCATGCGACCCCAGCTCCTAGTCTGGGGGCCGCGACTCGCCGCGCACACGTGACATTGATGGCACCATCTCTCAGCGTCTTCTTGTAGCCTCAGCCGATATTAGCGCTGTCGGAGTTTGCCGATTGTCCGGTTTGCCCCCAGGTGTCCTCCTGAAGCGCCGGCATGCACTTCCTCCAAGACTTCCGGGACCTACTTCGGGGAAGTATCAACTGCTCCCTCTGCGTCTTTCCATCAGGCGATTCCCATACCCGGAACAGCACGCCCTCTCTTGTCTTCAGTGAGTCCCATTGGGCCCAGTACGACTTATATGTGGCGCTCCTTGGTACGATAGCCTCCCAGGTTGGACTTGTCCCCGCCTCCACTTCACTCAAGAGTGGCCCCAAGTCTGCGTCCACCAGCTGCTCCCTCCTCAGGCCTGCGCTATCCCAGCCATCCGCAGGCACTGCCATAACTTCTCGGAATGCTGCGGCACGCTCCTTCTCTTCCACTCTTGTGCATTGGCCGCACTCTTCTGGACAGGGTCTTCGGGACATAGCGTCTGCGTTCCTATGGCTCTTCCTTCTACGATGTTCAGAGGTGAAGTCGTACTCCTGCAGCCTCTGGACCCAACGTATCAACTGGCCTTCCAAGATCTTAAAGCTCAATAGCCCAGCCTTTGCTAGGCAGCTGCTCAATTTCCAGGGCGAACTTCTGCAGCGTCTCCCCTGGCTGCTGTGTCCTTGACTTCAGCTGGCTGCGGTACACTGCGGCTAAGCGAAGATTTCCAAAGCGATTCTCCAGGGCCTCCCAGAATTCCTTGGGTGCCACCGCTGTCTGGACCGTGTTCAGGACTTCTGCGGTCCGTCCCTGGAGACTATTTATTAGCTGTGCGGACTTTTCCTCTGGTGAACACTTGTTGTGTTTGGCCGCCGTATCGAATTTACGGCCGAAGACTTTGAAAGTTGTCGCGCCGTCGTATTTAGAAGTTTTGACGCGCGCAGATGTGTTGCGTTCTGACGCGTCAACCTTCAAATCCTTTAACCTCCTGCTGACGAGTCCTCAACCATGGCGTTCAGGGACTTTGCGTTGCTATCGGCCTTTCCCTCCAGCTCGTCAGCGCGTCTCGCCAGGTCTTCGACGCGCTCGTCCACTTGACCCATCCGCTTGCCCAGCTCTGTGACGTCATCTCTCACGCCGGTCAACCGCTCCTCGAAATTTGCAACGAGGGCCTCGTTTGCCGCTTTCATCTCCGTGGTGAATTCGGTCATCTTCGCGGTCAGGCTGTTGTTTGTGGCTTCCATCTTCTCGGTGGGGTTATCGTTTGCCGTCTTTATTTCCTTCAGTTCCGCGGCCAGCTTGTTACTTGTGGTCTCCAGCTTCGCGGCCAGGCTGTTATTTGCCGCTTCTGTTTTTGCAACGAGGTTGTCATTTGCTGCTTTCATTTCCGTCATCTTCTCCAAAATCGTTTCCAATGCAGGCTCCATGTCGTCCCACTTCTGACACCAATTGTGACTTTGTGGGTTCATGAAATCAAAAGTCCAGGTTACAAATACTAAACATTACACTTTATTTACGTAGAAATACGCTTCGTACACATAGACAATACAACACACAAGGTCAACAAACACAGCTGTTTACCCGCAAGCGTTCAATTACCGACTGGCACCTCTTTGGCAGGCGAGCTGCCTTTTTATTTCTAGGTCTTTTAGACCTAGGTCTTTCCTAGGTCTTTTAAACTCTCATTTTGTGTTAGAGCTTGTGAAATTCCGTATCCCGGATGGATGAGTATCTGGAATGAAGATTAACTCGTTAAGTATTTAGTTCAGTAGGCTATGCTATCACATTGTGTTGTTGCAATTAAATTGAATGCGCTGAAGGTCACTAGTTTCAGACGTTATCTTAAATAGAAAGCCTATCTATTTTCACCTAGCTTGCTATTTTCACCACGTCACGTACCAGTTCTTCATGACCATGATATTTTTTAATGAACAGAGATACAAAACTCATGGGTTACGTGCAAGTTTTGGCCGCTTGGTTTTATTGTCTCAGTAGAAACGTCAAGAGAGGTTTCTGCCAGATACAAGAGAACGACCTCATTTTTGGGTCCAAAGTGACAACGGATGTTTGAGAATGTCTGGTACCAAAATTACCTGGAGCGGGTATAACGCAAGAGCTCTTTTAAACAATACTACGTACACATTTAAGCTTTGCCTAATGACAGTGTTGAGTATTGCTATAACGGTTACTACTAATAGGATTGACACTCTAATTTTACTATATATTAAGATTGTGAGGAAATGATATAATTTATAAGTCACATTTTTAGAAAAAAAGATTGGAGCAGTATTTGATAATGCACATAAATGTGCATTAAAAAAGAAATACATATTTGAATTTGTTACTACCAAAATGTATGCGTTACTCTTGAAAGTAATGTTGAACTGTAATTTTTCTCTTTATAACTTTTCAGTAGGCTTCGGACATGACTTAAGTTATCTGAACTTCTATTGTACCGGTACGTTGTTTACAAGCAAGCGGAGAGGACAGAGGCACCAGTCTTGTACGCTACTGAGTGGCCGGCAGTGATGGAGTATTAGGAGAACGCAGTGAAACCCTGTGCGCATCCATTTTCAATCAAATGACAACGAAACAGCAAAATTGTCCGAAGCCTACCTATCAAAAATTATTAGGACATAATGAAGACCATGCAATCAGCATAGGATATAAAGGATGTGTGCGTGTGTTCTAACATCACTGTCACATTCCTTGGGAAATTCAAAATCAATTCCGAACACATATAATTTAAAATCTGAAGAACAACCTTAGTAGAGTTTGGAAGGAGAGACCTCTAGAAATAAGAAAAGCAAACATGGATATTAACAGTGACTACAGTTTTCAGAGCAATAGGGTGAAGTAGTACCACAAAAATCAACATTTTTGTCGAATTTTAAGCTCGTTGAAAAGAACAGACTTCCTGGTAACTAGTCGGAGCCACTTCAGACACGCATACATACAAAACTGGTTTAATCTTGGATTAAATCCCGAAATCAGAGAACCCTGTGCTTTCACTGCGGCTGAATAATGGTGATAGGTTCCAAAAGTTCTTGTTTATATTTGGAAAATGTTACCCACTAAGTAAATACTATATTAGACATTTATTCAGGTGTTCTTTCAAATAATGGTGCATACTTTATATATACACCTTTATGTGTACACTTCACTAATTTGGCGCAAAAATTCGCTCTCTGGTGAATACACTCAATATCTACTCATAGCTTTCATTAGTTCCTAATGATCTCTCTTTTAGTTAAGGAGAAAATTAGCGATTATTATCTAATTAGATCAGAAACGAGAATCCAAACCTGGATATCTGAGCCAGGCCACCCCTGGGTAAGTCCAGCTGATTCAGGCGCCATTAACTTAATGAAATCATGCGGGAGCATGCGGCAGAGTGCTGCAGTGTGTGATTTGAGAGGATGAGATCGTGCAAGGACCAACCCATCTGTCAGCACGCAATGTACACAGACTTCACTAGTGACGCTCGACGTCCAATATAATGGGCAAGAATCATGCTGCGTGTTCACTGTCAGCAGCAGCGGCAGTAGTAACGATCTCTATCGTCATTCTCTGTCTCTCTGTGTGGAGAGATGGGGTGGGGGAGGGTTATGCTCACTCACATACTAGGTAGAAGTTCATCGCACTCGGCAAGATACAGAAACTTATATAATAAACTTAGGTAGTTTAAATATGATGAATTATAAAACATAATTTAAATTCCTACATACCAGAAGATAAGCACTTATAAAATAACTTCCTGCAATTCCCAAAATACGAGTCCAAGACTACCAGCGGGTGTAACGCCATATCAATATTTGTAATTAGAAACATGAAACGGAAGCTATGACAATTTTATCAAAATATAAAACCTCTAAGTCAGGATGATGCTGTAGGGTATAGAATGGAGGAGGATATCTCGCACACAACTACTTACACAGATCTTTTGTGGCTACCATTTCCAGGAAGAAGGGTTAATGAAGGTTGCACAGAGGGCTAAGTGTAGGTAGACGAGCCGCAGAGACGCGCAGATCTCTAAGTTCTCCTATCTCGAAGACCCAACCCACTACCGGAGTGGCCCAGAGAGGAATATGAACTACCCTTGCAACCAGGTATCCACGAGGAATACCATTAAGTTGCAGTAAGTATTGAAGCCATCCATACAGTGCACCTTACACCAAGAAACCAGTGAAATACATCTTAAACACGAGAGGAAATGGAATGATAGAGAAATTGGCAAAGAGAAACTGTGGTACCGCAGAATTTCCTACCACCATAAAAACCACGAGATTTGAGCGGGTGATAGGCGGGAATCGAAGCAAAAACCTCCCAAATGCGAGCCTCCCACGCTTCCCCCGGAACCAGCTCGCACTGTCAGGATGATATTAAAGAATGCGTGAACTATTGAGAAACCTGTGTCCCAACTAGAAAGGTTGGTATAAATTAACCTTCACCTGAAAGTGACCCTTTTAGAGCAACAGCTGTCGTTTTCTTCTACGTATCCTTGTCAGTTTTAACCTCCTAGAGAATTAAATACGACGACTTCCGGGGGCTTTCATAATAAAATTCATATTAGCCCGAAGTTACTTTCCCTGGTGTGTTACACTCAAAAATCGGTATTGACAGTTCATCGGAAATATATGTTTCGAGATCCCTGAA
>CM060950.1:80575145-80769796 GCA_030765055.1 Mantis religiosa | reverse complement strand
AGAGAGAGAGAGAGAGAGAGAGAGAGAGAGAGAGAGAGAGAGAGAGAGAGAGAGAGAGAGAGAGAGAGGACGGCAGAACTGAAAAATGAAACTTTATTACAAAACCTGTATGCGACACGAGAACTTTCTGAAAAATGGTTGTAACAATTTTAATTAAAATGTCATAATAGTATTACAGATATTTTTTCGACAATTGAAACTGATAGCTTGAATCTTAGAAGTACCCAAGTAGCCCTTTTCATTCTGGGTGTGATGATCATAAATATCAGCTTGGTACTTTGGTTATGCTGTTTGCATCCACAGAAGCTTTTTGGATTCAGGGTCCTCCAAACTTGTATTTTCTGCATATCAATTTATGGGTGGTATGAAGTATATGTGTGCACTACGAATTTGCGGTAGACAAAGATAAAATGAGGACATTTCAAAGCAATACTTTATACAACGGCCGCTGTGTGTACGACGGATGGAAAAAAGGGTTTTAATGTAGCACGAAGTTGCTTATAAATCTTTCCAAATTTATGTAACCGAAGAAAATGAGATGAAAACGAAAGATTCTCGGATAAAACTCTATTCACCACAGCATTATACTTTTGGCTCTTATAAAGATGAAACTGTAATATTTCTCTGCTATGCGGAAATTACGATCTAAGAAGAAATTTAATAACAAAAATATGTAGGTTGAAAACTACGTGAAGTAGTTAGGAGAGGGATGCATTTGAGCATGTAGCAAAATACTGACCATCCACGTAAATGAGCTAGCTCAGATGTTAGACATATTAATCGAAAAATCTAAAATTTCGGCTATATAATTGTACTTTTACTCTGGTTCCACGTTTCCAACGTAGATTTAACACATAGTATGTGTGAAAACACAATTTGTGGCTTGCAGTAAGAAGAAAGAGCTATTTATAAAATTTAATGTCATGGTGTTATATCGTGTTGTCATGGTATCTAGAATTTTAGAGCAACGTCACGGTAAACCGAATATCCGTGGTGTCAGTCTCGATCAAGGCACTGACTTTTTCAATCTGATTCTAATTTTCCATCTTTAGTCTACATACAGCATGTCTGAAAGCACAGTTAACAAGTGTTACACCTTCTTATATTATAATTAATTTATAAAGGAATGATTTTGGTTCTTAATTTGAAATTCCCTCTTATTATGGTACAGTAAGACTGCATAAGACAGACTGCATAAGACAACGTTTTCTTAAATAATAAGAGAAGGATATCCACGATGAAATGATTTACACCTAATTTGTGTGATGGTTTTAGGTCGTTTGAATGAATATGTATTCTTAACCATACGTTTTACACACATTAAGATATCTCGAAAAAGAAATTTCAGAAGTAATGCAAATAATTATTTAATTAATGTAGAACTGAGTAAGAAACAATTGTAAGTGTAAGCCTAAAGGTGAGAATTCATAAATGAATTTTGAAATGTATAACCATTGAATTAGAAAGCACTGGTGGCATAATTTAAAAACTGTTTGAATACTGGAACAGTTTAAATAGCTGTATAAACATAAAACATTAGAAATAGAATGGAAAAAATGTAATTAAATTCAAATGAACACGACGGGTTTTTAAACCAGAAACTCCATATGGAAAATAGCTTGCTCTAAACTATATATCTTATATTCAGTGATGTGATTTGCAGGTATAAATTCTGGTAGTTAATAAATCTGAATTCTATTTGCTAGTAATACTCAAACCGGTATGGAACCAGACTGCCTGCTGATATTACACGAATCTTATAGTAAATATTTGTTAAGTCTACACATAAATAATGGCTCGAGATGGTGACAGAATTTTAAATGTAAAAAGTAAAAAAAGACACTCGTACCCACACTGACCCTTCCCACTCCCTCTTATACAGAATATTGCTAAAACGCTGTACACTTCATGTTAATCGAGATAAATGTTTGTAAAAATGGTTTCATTTCATATTTCGTTAGAATTGCACTGGGACTAGGGGAATATGGCGGATTTAATTGCATTTGGCTACTGAGGGGACTCAGGACGGAGTTCCATTCTTGGTCTTTTGTACCTATGCCAAAAGTGGGCATGCCCGGGAGGAAGGATGAGGCGAGAGGAGATAGAGGGCGGCCGTCCAGAGGATCGCGACAGTGCAGAGCGCAGGTCCCTACTATTTACCAGTTGGAAACTCCCCTACAAACCGACACCCCAACCACCATAGTTCTGAGACCACCCACCAGGTTGGCCCGGAGACTGGATACCATCCTACTGAAAGAGTAAGTGTTTACCAGAAGCATATCATCCAACCATGCAGCGCCGAGACTCCCACCTACTCTTCTACCCTGAAAGGGACCACCAGATGAGAGATGATGTGAAATGATAATGCAGATGAAATGGAGGGACAGGAAATTCAGGGGATGTGATTAACCTACACAACATTCGCCTGGTGCCCCGGAACCCTCCCCCCCGAAAAAAAAAACACGGGACGTGTAGGCCAGCCAGGGGTATGGAATCCGCACTTCCCAAAGGCGGGCCACAGACGAAATTACCTGAGCCAACCCACTCGGTAGATCATGGTCGAGTTTAGCGAAAGTTAAATCTGTTAAAAGATGCTCGCCATGGAATGTCTTTCATACTTCACTCCCTTTGAATGACCAAGAAATTAACAGAAAAGTAATAAAAAGGAAAAACCACCTCTATGTGAGAAAATTAATTAAACCTTGAACCAATAACGAGGAAAATCTAAAAAATTGTTACCCCCGCGAAAAATACCTAAATTATCTGCTTTAATATTTTTGTGTAGTATGATTTTGGGTACCAGGTTGCCCAGTTATGCAAAAAAAAAAAAAAAAAAAAAAAAAAAAAAAAAAAAAAAAAAAAAATCACGGATTGAAGAGCAGTAAACTTAAGACATACATACATTTTACTTACCATCAACATGTTAACGATACGTATTTTTAATCAAAATAGTCATTTTGAAAAAAAAAGAACATTTTTGAAACTTTTCCTTCTAAAGGTACTTCGGAGCTTTTCTTGAAAATCTTCGTGTAACAATTTTCAAAATGCTGAACTGAAATACCAAATTTGGTATTTAGCGACTTTTCGCGTTGCAGATGCACAGGGAACCTATTCTAAAATTATTCTCAGGGATTTAGAGCGTCTTAAAACACATTTACGATGAAACTTTGACGATGATCTCTTGTATGGAATATAGTAGTACTCCCGCTAATCAGGTATTATAAAAATGTGTAAAGTAAAAGTATTTAAACCTACGTATTTGCCCTGTACTTATAAACTTATCAAATTGGAGGTTTAAGTTTATAAGACCTTCTCAATTCTTTTCAAGTCCCCTACTTTGAGTTTATCTCAGAGTATTTCTATGCCATATGTTCAGACTGTCTTAAATAACTGCATCGCTGTGGTTGTTGATAGATTGGCTATTTTCGGAATATTGTACTTCTACAAAAGGGACAATGTCCGTTACAGACTACAGCAAAGACTAAACTGTTATTTTATCTTTGTTTGTCAATCCTTCACTTGAGGGTACCATTCTTGTTAATTTTGATTAAGTTTATAAGACTACAGGAGAAGGCAAAGGTACCATTGTTTGATAACTATCACCATTTTATCCCTCTGTAACTTCCATAATTGGGCTGCTGCATAGGACCCAAGTGATCATCAAAGTCAGAGTGATCAGTTAAGTTACTAAACTCTGTATTTTAGATTGGATTAATAGGTATAAAACACGTATCAACGTAAGAGTGCAAAGGCTTGATGGCTCAATATTGTATACATATATATTATATAACAACTCTAACACTACGACACACATATAGCTATTGTGTCTACGGCACACCCCAGAATGAAGGGTTGAAGTGAACGCAGCGCATGAGGCTACAGGTCACAGACCGCAGGCAGACAGGGAAGACTGGAATTTCCTAAGAAGAGGGCCAGTCTATAAGTCTCGTCCCACTAATGGAGCTGTCTTGAAAGCGCAGTGAGCAAGCCTCTGGTGTCCACGTAGAGTACCTATTCATTCTTTTGAACCAGCCTCCATGCCATCTGTCCGGCACCGTCACAGTTACGAAACACAGGAATACGCCTGAAGGATGAGAAAGCATCAGAAATTATTATAAGAAAGTTGAGGTAGATGAGAAATCACCAAGCACTCACCTACCGACCATTTAAAACGACGGAAAACATGGAGGTTAAATTGTGCAGCCGACGGGATCTGAACCCGTGTACTTCGGAATACGAGCTTCACAGGTTACCACGGAGCTATCTAACTTGGTCACCCAGTATCCTCATTTTTTATGTAATTTACGGCCTCCAACGTTAAGTCATATCGGACGGTGAATGAATTGGGTGAAATGATGCTCAAATGAGTCCAGAGGCCATGGAGCTTAGATCTACTTGACATTCGTCTTGAAGGATAAGGAAAGACCCCGGAAAAAGCCTTATCCAGGTAACTTACCCTGACCGAGATTCGAACCCGGGACCTCTTGAACGTGAGGCAGACACGCTACCATCTACGCTACCGAGGTGAACATCCTAAATCTGAGAGTAATATTTGTATACCTGGTAAAACGGCCCTTTTGTTGTTGTGACCTTATGTTCTGTACAATCTTTTCGACGATGTGTTATGTTTATTTTTATAAGTTTAGCCCATTGTATTTACTGTAATACCAATTCGTGTTATTCCACACACACGCCCTACAGTTCTTTGGCTAACTGTAAGAACGGATAATTACTGTGATAAAGAGACATAGGTGCAAGGAACACTGACCTAGTGGATGTTGATCTAAGAAGTGAGCAAGCGTTCCCATCTCATCGTACCACGAACGTGAGAGCCGGCACAACAGTCCTGTCATCTTTGTGCTCCCGTGGTGGTAGCTAATTACAGACATAGCCGAGGTAATGATCGCCTTGCCGACTTCATGAATCAAGAGATGCATAGGGTTACATGGCTTTCATCTAAACCACTAATCGCATCATGTCCTTGCATTCGCTCTCTATAGCATGAAGTATTCGGGTCAGTAATCAAAATTTGATTTACTAGTAAGAACACAGCTTGGATACTTTCTCTTCTTGTGGTTCATTGAAAAGATTTCAGGTAGCCTGTTGAGGGATATGATAATGGAGAAGCGAAGGAAAGGGTCTTTGTGCTTTGATAATTTTATAGAGTAAACTCCTTCAAGCTATACAATCAGGTAGATACTATACTTAGTAATGTTGTAAAATCATTGCTCATCTTGGGTGCATTATACTTCAAAACTGACAGAAGGGCAAGCACATTGTATTTCCTCTGCGTGTGTAAAACATCAAATAGAAGAGATGATCGGAGCTCGGATCCTGATGATAGGTTATCTTTTAATAGTTGCATTATAGACATTACTAAAATGAGCATAAATGTGTCCATATTGAAAACATACATTAATCAAATAATTGTCATGTTATACTGTTTTATACACTGACGAAAAAAATGCAACAGCTTCCAGGACTGTGTTCTTTGAGAAATAGGCATAGTATGTGGATATTGATGAGTTACAGTATTGGTGAATGAAGTTATCATATTTGTTATCATATGATGCTATCATGATGTATTTAACTTCAACATAACTGTGCATTAAAGTTAAACCTAATTTTCTTTTACCACCAATGTATTTTAAGAAACTTTTTATCAACACTAATTGGTGAATTTGTCACTTTCCTGACCCTGGAATCTCTATTTAACCATATTATTGCGTTTACATTGGGTATATAAGAGCTTTATAGTTTATTAAGGCTTCAAGGGTGACCAGCCGTGTCAAATTTGAGAAGATCGAGCCTTCGGCCATTTCCTCCTTTGCTCAAGGTCTCAAAATTCCGTGCGAGTGTGGACAGGTGTACGTGGGACAAACAGGACGGACAATTGAGGAAAGATGCAAAGGGCACCAGCGCAACATCAGGCTCCTACAACCTGAAAAGTCAGCAGTAGCCCAACGTTGAATAGAGCAGGTCCACAAAATCGACTTCAACAACATTACAGTCCTGGAATAAGCCGACAAATACTTTGATAGTGTCATTCAGGAGGCCATTCAGATAAAAGCATATCCATTCAACTTCAATAGGGTTTCCGGTCTTCAACTGAGCTGAGCCTGGACACCGGCCATCAAAAGCATTTTTTTTTTTTTTTTTTTTTTTTTTATTTAAACAATAACTGAGAATTAGAAGGAGAGATTTAAGGATGGAGTTTGCGATGGCAGTTATACTCCTGCCTGTTAGAGAGTCCCGCATTAGCACCTCCGGTAGTACCGTCATCACATGCTGCCACACTGTGTGTGTATGCGGGAGCGC
Organism: Mantis religiosa; assembly: GCA_030765055.1. NCBI lineage: Eukaryota > Metazoa > Arthropoda > Insecta > Mantodea > Mantidae > Mantis > Mantis religiosa. The sequence continues at coordinate 80,763,478 of CM060950.1, read as the reverse complement.
GTAAGGGTTGGTTTCCTTGGCCATGCCATGACCGAGGTCCTGAGCATGGCACGAAGAGCATTGGACGTACATTATTTTGGGGTTTAAAATAATCTTTATTGCAGGGAGCTGTTGAGCCCGTGTAGTCTTCGTACGCGTTCGCGTAGAGAGACAGTAAAGCTGTCCGCCTGTGCTTGTATGTGCTACTCAACCATGCTGTTGAGCCTTTGGTTGCGGTGTAGGAACTGGTGTGTGGCTCTCCTCCAGTCGTGAAAGCTTGCGCTTCACGGAGGATGACTGGTCACTGCTGTTGAGTTTCTGAAGCTGTTGTTGGGCAAAGTCTAGTCGGGTTTGGAGATCCGTTGTGTTATCGGCAGAGCGTTGTGCAATTGCTGTTAGCTTCGTGAGTTGGTCGGTCTGGCCTTCTCCGGGAAAGGAGGCAGGTGCTGCTACGGTAGCTGATGAGCATGGGACATCTTCCTCCCTGGCTGTTGGTGTGCTGCTTTGTACTTGAAGCCTCTTTCTGTGATAGCGTGGGCACTGCGCCTGACCTGTATAATGGCCTAGACCATTGCAGGTGCCGCAGTATCTGCGTCGGTGCCGTAGATCATGCTTCCTGCATTCGGCAGTGAAGCACTGTGTCTCACATTAGTGGCATCTAGGCGGAGCGGTGCAGGTGCAGGCGCAGTGGCCGTAGTTGCAGCAGTGCCGACAGGGGCATGTCGCTTTAACTTGCTTGCCTAACAAGGGCAGTCTCGTCCTCAAGGCAGCATCCTTCTCCGAGCTGTCGGCCAGATGCAGGGGCACTAGCGTGGTGGTGCGCACTCTCGCTATAATTCGGTTGGCTCTCCAGGCAGAGGGCCATCTCTGTTTCGCAGCGGAGAGAACAAATCTGCATGGTAGATCACTGGGTGTTCCGCTGATGACCATGGTGCAGGGTCCTGTGGGCATAGCTGGTGTTGGTGGAGAATGCAGCGATCGTGGTGATGCATGTTGTGCAGCAGCGGCATAGGAAAGCCGCTGTGCAGTTGCACTTGCTAGCAGCGGTGGTTGTGCTTCTGCAGCGGGAGAATCTGCCGACTGCGGGTCATGTGCTGGTAGGACAGTCTTCTGAGTTGTAGTAGTCGCTGTGGTGTAGGCAGATGAAGGCAAGCTGGCTGCTGCCTGTTGCGCGTCAGATGTGTTGGGTGCGTCATGTTCAAGCGCAGTTGCCCAGTACTTCGCATTCAGGGTACCGCTAGGTCCCCGCTCATTTGCCGTTATTGGCAGCGGGGCGGGAGACGAGGCACGTGAGCTGCCTGGTGAAGTTTGCGGAGATGCTTCTTTAGTCTTCCTGCGAGCTGCGGTAGTTTCCTTCTTCTTCCGTCCCATCTTCATTCCATGCTGTGCACTCCTCGGAGTCGGTCGGCAAAAGTATTTTGATTTTTTTTTATCCTGGAGGGGAAAATCCCAGTTACAGGTGATGGCCCACGTGCAATGAGGGTCCCTGTACCCTGAGGGGGCCAGGTATACTCATAAGAAACCCCTCCATGTGTTAGTTTCGTGCATCTTATATTTGTTTACGTTCATTTATGATCATGTTCTTAGTCGGGTCCCATGCAGCACCCCCGTTAGTATGTGGAAGCTACTAAGCTGGCATGTGTTGCATGCGAGCGCGTCAACGTTTCTTCTTGGTGGTGACCATGAAACCTGGGCACCACCAAGTGTTAATCATGCGTAAATAAATAGTGAATCTATAGCTCAGGCCAGGTTGACCTGCTAGTCAGGTATTAAAAATGTTATGCTTACAATTCGTTCTACTGCCCGCCTCGGTAGCCTAGATGGTAGCATGTATGCCTCACGTTCAAAATGTCCCGAGTTCGAATCTCGGTCAGGGTGAGTTACCTGTATAAGGTTTTCTCCGGGGTTTCCCTTATCCTGAAAGATGAATGTCAGGTAACTCTAAGCTCCATGGACCCCGGACTCATTTGAGCATAATTTCAGCAATTTCATTCACCGTCCGATATGACTTAACATTGGAGGACGTAAAAATTGAAAAAAAAAAAAGTCGTTCTACTTATATGTGCTGTTTATGCATAACTGTAGTGTAATACCCGTGCCTGAGCTCGGGTGACCTGTTAGGCAGGTATTAGAAATGCTACGATTACTATCTAACCTACTTATATGTCCTAGTTTCCTAGGCTTGTCAATTGTTAATATGTAGTATGCTACTGCAAACAATGTGTTTGGTCGTTCTCTGTTCCGGCGTGGCCATTCATCATTGTCGTGGTCCTTGCGCTATGACGTCGGAGTGTCCTGCTCCATATGCAGTCACCCGCTGTCACTACGCTTGTAGGACACTGGTGGGAGGCCCTCGGGCTTCCGGGCCGCCTTGACTGTTATCAAGGCCCTGGAGGGCTCTGTGCGGGCAGCGTTCTGAAAAAGTCAGTACAAGAAAACGACTAGGGATGGGATTGTTGGGAGTAACAGCCTAACTGTCTGTGTCAGTCATCTCTGATTAGTTTGTCTAGGAGGTTCTGTACGTCGTTGTCATGTTGTGTGAGTGTTCTCTCATATAGATATAGTGGTCGTGCATGTATGTTTATTTCTGTTGTGTAGTTTCCTAAGCGTGTTATTAGAGGGTTGTTGTATTTCTCTAGGTTTTTATAAGTGTCGTAAGCTAATTTCTTAATGAATTCTTCTACTGTGTGTATTTATAGTTCGTTGTGTATTAAGTCAGCTAGGACTGTGTAAGGTATTTTAGCTATCATTCGTAATATTTTGTTTTGAAATTATTGTAATTTCAGTAGATATGTTTTGGCGGCGTAGGTGAATATGTGTCTTATAAGTGTTTTGTATAGGGTGAGTCCTAAGTTCATGATTATTTGTGAGTTTATGTATATGAGCGGGTAGAGCTTGCATAATTGGGCATTTGTTTTTCCCCTGATTTGGAGGACGTGACTTTTCCACGTCAGTCCTTGGTCAAAGAAAGGCATTTTGACTCCAGACTTCAAATAACGGACTGCGCAGAAAACGAAAGTAGCTCCAACCACACGCGTTCAGTGACGAACCTCACAAGAAACGCCAAAGCGGATGATAGCTGTGTCCATCGCCAGCCAAGTCAATCTAACATCTAACATTGTCATCGGTCATTGGCCAGGGTAGGGCGTGCTGCGCCCAACGATTAATATATCTATAGGGCCACGTTTCGCAGCAGCGGTTCCATTCCCACAATCTGAAGGTACAAAATTGTAACCTCGAAAACAAAAATCCACCTCAAAACCCACAACACATCCAATAAAACCCCAAACATAAAACCTTACCTGCGGCAAAACCCTTAACGGATGGACACGCAGCAAAAACCTTCTGGCTTTATACAGCCAGCCAGCACCTCGGTCGGTCGGTCGGTCGGTCGGTCGGTCGGTCGGTCGGTCGGTCGGTCGGTCGGTTTCGCAGCAAATAGTCAGTCCATGGAGTGTAAACTGGCCCAAAGTTCGATCTTCCTAAATTTGACGCTGCTGATCACCCGTGAAGCCTTAATAACGCTCGCCGCGAAAGCTTCAAGTCTTACGAGCTTTATAGTGTTAACATTTTGCATAACGATACTTTTTGAAACAAAAAATGTTACTATTCAAATCAAAAGTGCTTTTCTTTGCACTTCCTTAACTCCCATTCCTGATAAAAAATAAAGGAGGAAACAAAAAGATACACATTACTATTCGAAGGGGACTGCTGAGGGATGTACAGATGAAGGGCTGGCTGTTACCAGAAGAGCAAATATCAAAACATCAGTTAGACCTGTCAGTTTTCCTTTTTGATGATTGCGTATAATTAGATTGCAATTTATCTCATACCTAAAGAGTTAATGCTACAGTGTGGCAATATCTGCATAAAAGATAATTTTCGTAATTTTAATTTGCAGTTGTTCAAACAAAAGCATGAAAGAAATCTGTATTTTGAATTAATTTCTAACTTGCCTTATAATTGTTCTTATTAAAACATTTTCTGTTGGCAAGGCAGTTATAGCCCGTATAAATTAATTTATAGCTTTATTTAGTAAATTAAATAAATATCTGTTGTACATCATATCTATAATTATTATTGTCATTTTTAAAAAAAATGTTAGACAGTTTAGGTAATTCCTCAAATATTTTAGGTCTTCAAAATCTGTACTTTATGGCGATTTGTTCTATGCACCAGGGAGAGTGAACATACAAATGAGGGTCTTCTTATTCATGTCCATTTGAACATTTAAGTTAAGGATACTACTGGGTAGTTCGTTGATAACGTTGTGGACTTTTAAGGTGTCCAACCTTGTCGAATTCAGTTTATGGGGTTGCAATCCACATAATATGTTGCTCATATCTCCAAACTTCGCCGATGCTGCTGACATTAATCAGTTTACATATTATTTTGAGAGAGCGAACAAAAACTGAAAGTTAATTTTAATCTTAATCTCACTTTTCAACTACAAAATAATAAACAAACGCAGTTTGGTTTATCAAGACGAAACTGTTCACTTAAACAACAGAGTGCAACGAAGATTAGAGATGAAACTTTGAACATGTATCCTAGTATACCTTCAAATCATTATGCATACTTTTCACTATTCAACACATGTGTTAAAAGTATTGGATCACATTATTTTAGTACTGAATATTACCAATTGTATTTAGTGATACAACTTTATTTAATGGTACAATTAAAAATCCTGTCGTTCTAGGGGTGCAGGGTTCGATTCCCGGCGGTTTGGTGGGGACTTTCCTCCGACCAAGATAATTCCTCATCTTTTCTCCAGAGCCTGGAAGTATGAATTAGAGTGCGAATGTGTGCGTTATCTAATGACTAGAATCCAACGAATACGAGTTAACTCCATCGACAAGTTTCAAAGGAGAACGGCCGCCGATATGACCACTGGAGTTCAATGGAACCAATATATATTGTTCGGTCAATTAGGGTAAAAGTTACTCTGAGCTATAGGACTCTGCGGAAATAATATGATACCGTAACATTTCAAAGCGGCTTTCATATTTTCGATGGCTTGTGCAAGAATGACATCATTTGAAAAATCTAGATAAAACTTTAAGTATTTCTCCTTTAGGAATGTATGAAAATTAAAAGCCGCACATTCCTTTCTAAAAGCACCCCTATTTATTAACTCCTTATTTAGGAATGAACCGTGCAAAATCAGATAAGACAGCTATTTAAGCATTCAGATATCGATTTGTAACCATAAAGTAATATGCTGTATAATTACAGGTCTATGCTTACGGAAAATGTAAAACACATATTAACAGATAGCTTACCTGTGCCACGTACAGGAATTGCATAAAAGTATAATTTAACTTTTTGAATATTTGATGATTGCTTTAAGATCTATGGGAAATCAAACGGGCATCTTTCGGTCCCATTCAGATCTTGACACCATAAGCATCATGCCATTTATGTGATGTCGCAGAGTTTTAGGTAATCATTGAATATCTTTAGAGTGCTCAATTATAACTTGAAAACAAATGAACTGTCGATCACAAAGGCACTGACCGCAGAGATCGGTGTAAAACATTCGTTCAAGTTGCTTGAAGGGAACCTCTCTCTGGAGCTTTGGAGAGATCGAAAGAGAAGAAAACTGAACTCCAATTACGTTGTTAGTTAATATGCCGTAATAAACCAGCTTTGTCTGTCACCTATGAGATGGCAATACCGAAATGTGATCTAGCTCTTATGGTATAAAGGTTTGTTAGTAAATATGCTTGGTTTGGAAATATCCTACATGAAACAGATGATGTAGCTACTGTTCGGTCATCAGTATCTACCATGACATCTTCATGTAGAGGCGGCATGCTTCCCTCTTTAAAAGAGAACTGCTTACTTGTAATGCTTCATTTTTTCTTTTCTTTTCGGGAGAGAGATGCCTTGAAATTCCTCCGTCTGGAAACCATGGAAGAGCCATTTATCAAAGTTACTCGATGGAACAAGTTTCTGCAGTCTATTCCTAGCGCTGCTGTTGCTGGTTGGCTCCTGCAATAGCAGCAGCAGACAGAACTAGTTAAAAAGGAAGGTGCGACTGAAGTGCGCATTTTGTCCATTCATAACCAAAGAAATGACATGTCTGTATTCTTGAGAGCGAATGGAGGTAGTAAAGTAAAATATCCGCATGTTTATTTTGTTTAGACCTACGTCGACCTACAACCGTTGTGTTCACTAATTCAAATATCAGCAACACATGAAGTACATATTTAAAGTTTACGCGGTTATCCCTGCAAGCTGCAGCTTTTCACCTTTATTTTTCCACCGTTCATCTTTATTTCAATATGACCATGTCACTAATCTTGATACTGTTATGAGATACAAATGAAGCTCAAGGGCGACAAGGTCCCCTGTAAAAGTTGGTTGATTATGAGTAAAAAATCCGCTATTTTGAGAAAGAGAGAGAGAGAGGGGGGGGAGAGGAGAGACATAGGGAGGATAAATGTCTGTGACAATCGCATATTATTCTCCTAGGCATTTATTTTGATGACAACTTCATGGCATTTGACTTAGTCTCCTAATACCTCAGTCTTCGATTCACTTGCTGCCAGCTGCTCAGCAGTGAATCATGGGATCGTTTCCTCAGGGTATGCGCGAATGTTTGTAGGAATGTTAATACCAGTTAATGTAGCTATTTAATGAGGCTAATAACTGAGCAATTAGAAGCGATTTGCAGATCGTTTGAAGTTGAAGAACTGAACTGTTTCTTAGTTTTAGTACTAGAAATTGTTCAAGTATTAAGTCATATAACTTCTGACATATCAATAGCGTAGTGAGTTGCAGAAGTCTAAGAGGAAAGTTCCCTTACTGTGACCGTTAAGTATTATATCCATGCCACGGTCTTTAGAGGCCACAGACGTGATGATACTCGTTCACAGTAAGCATTTATAATAATATAAAACACGAAAGAAAATATAAGAATTTTAGGAATGTGCGCGCATATATTAAGTCCCGTTTAAAATCTGTATCCCCACCGACATCCCTACTTATATTCCAGCGTGAAGCTTCCCAATTGCTTTGATGCATTAATATTTATTTGTACATTTCCATTCTAATTTTCTGAAGTTTGGTTACATGAGTATTTGAACTACCTGAAGTTTGAGCTTATTGATTTTTTGTTGAATGAATTCGGCTAGGCAATTAGCAGTGTGACATTCACTACTTACTTTTGTTTAATACGGAACTTGCTAATGGCTCCTTATTTCGCAACAAAATGTAATCCTTGATTCTCATATTATGCACTGATTCTAGCATACAGAAATGTTATATTAAAATTAAGTATATGTCCTCCTATAATTTTCTTATAAAATTATTAATCCTATCATTTAACTCCGGTAGCAGCCCGCCTCGGTAGCGTAGCGTGTCTGTCTTACGTTTGAGAGATACCGAGTTCGAATGTTGGTCATGGTGAGTTATTTGAATAAGTTTTTTCCGGGGGTTTCCATTATCCTGAAAGACGAATGTCGGGTAACTCAAAGCTCTATGGACCCTGGACTGATCTGAGTATCATTTTACCTATTACATTCATCATTCGATATGACTTCACGTTGGAAGACGTAAATTACACACAAAACATCTGGTAGCAATCATATACACATATGTTCATACAGAAGCATGATTTTCTTTGTGTTTTTTGTGACAGTCTCACAGTTTACTGTATACAACACTTAATTCACACCTGATCTACAAACTACTATATCAAGCCTATTTAAAGATATCATTTCTGTTAAAGTACACACAGTGATACCACTAGCCAGGATAATTAAATTTGGATTGGATTCGGGACTCTGCACGGAGTTCTAGTCTTGGTCTATTATACATATGCCCGAAGTGGGACATCCCGGTAGGAAAGTTGTGGTGAGAAGAGACAGAGGGCGGCCTTCCAAGTTGTTACCGCAGTGCAGAGGGCAGGTTCCATACAATTGACCGGTTGGAAACTCCCCAGCAGGCCAGAACAATCGATGTCTCACCTACCGTGGTCCTGAAATGTCCCAATAGGCTGGCACGGATACCAGAGACCGTCCAATTTGGTTTATGGTTTTTCAGGCTTTGGTGGCCTCGTAAGAATGACCGCCAGCATGTTTAAAGAAAATTCAAGCTCTCCTCTTTGGCAACACAGTTTATAGCGTAATCATAATTTCGAATAAATTTGGAGAGAAGGAGGAATAAAAGGACTACACATAATTGATTTGGGTGAAACATCCATATCGACGTTTTGGATCCAATGCAGTGCCTCCTCCACCACAGATAAATGGTGGAGAATGTAATGCTCATTTGTGCCTGCAGTTATGTTCGTTTCTTGTTCTTCCAACTGTTATCAGCAATTGCTGCGGATCGCAGTTTTACCACCAGCTAGCAAACAACGTAATTGGTACATTGTGAATACACGACATGAACTGTGAAGCTGCCAGCTTCAAATGAGGTGTCCCGTTCAGAGTAACAGAAGATGTCCTTCGAGGTCAACGGGCCGGAATCCTATAGACTTGTTTCATTAGGGTCATATGCAGTTTCTGCTTTCATACCTGGACCATACCAGTCCGTGATAACTCGTTCCTGGCAAAGCGGTTTGTTGCTCTAAAGATGGCTTGCAGGGAACTTGAGAGGAACCTATTTGGATGCTACGTTCTAGAATTTCCATTGTCAGGTTTATTACAAACTTTCCAGGCTCAGTTCTTTATAAAGTGTTGTTAATTTTAATCAAGGACGTATATTTTCTTGTTCGCTTATTGTTGAAATCAATCTACATTGTCTAAATAACTGGGATTTGTTACGTTCTTCTTTCAGGTGAATTTCTAACAAATACTTTAGATATGGAAACTTGTTGTACGTTGCAGTGTATGTTCACCAGTGGCATGCAAATAAATGTCTTCAGAAGTGTTTTTAGTAAGCAACCTTTTAGATTACTAACACAACGCCTTGGGTTCTAAAGTGTTTTAATTTCGCTTGCTCTAAGTGAGGTAATGCCAGATACATGAACCTTTATAGACAGATATCCATTAGCATCTCGTTACTTTATGTGCGTCTCTTCATAGGCAGGTGTAATGCTGTTATGTTCACGACATGGAGGCTCCGTTCGGATTGATGAAATTCAGCTTGATGAATGTAAAAATTAAGTATGCGCAACATTGGTCACATAAACCCTTTGGGGTAGATATTAAACAAATGGTTCAACCATACACAATAGAGTATGTTATTGTAATATTGACATTTTGCATACATATTTGCGAAACATTAAATTACATGTATTACTACTACCTCTATATAATAATTTCAACTTCATAGATTTGCACTGTTAGTGAAAGATGGTAACGTTGAAGTGATAAACGAATACTTAGTTAATGTATATACTCCCTAAGAAAATATATTTCGATTGGCTTTATTCACTCATATGGTATTAATACAAATTGTATTCAAACAGAACGCTTTTACATAATATGAGTAGAAAAAGTAAGCATTTACATAGTTTAATCACGATCAAATTCTTTTACTTCTAATAGCAGAATATTTCAGCGTAAAAGATATATATATATATAATTAAATAATTGATACTTTAAACGCCAAGAATTGTATCAGTGAATTTTTATCTGACACAAGGCCTACTGCAATGCAGCGCTATCATCTGAGCACATTCATACGTGCAAGAATAAATGGGCACGGAAATAACGTTACAGATGTTAACACATAGGATCAACCTATACTGAAAAACTAGTGGAATAAGTATGGGTGAATAGGTAAAACTGAAATGAAGCATAATTTAATTGTAAGGAATTTTTGTGTAAGCTGTATTTTATATAGGTATGTGTCAGCCTTTATAAATAATAATTAGTTTAAATATATTACTTTCGAACTAATTGTGTAACGCTGTTTAAGCTAATTTGAAGGCGAATCTCGTCAGCCTTCAGGTTAAATCGTTTCGAAATTTTCCCCCGTAGCTTGCATGAAGTTAGTTCTCCTACAAAATATTGGTATAATTAACTTTAACACGCTTCTAAACAGTTAACACCTTATCACAAAATGCTTTGCACCTTTTATAAACAATCCGCTTTTTCTATGTCAACAAACTTTTCATGGAATAATGCTTTGTGCTCCTTCATCCAGTAAAAATAATCCGCAACATTAGAACGTTCATTCTTATTGACTAAGAGTTCTTCTATTTTTCACTATTGGCTTGCATTTCTGCAACACGCTTTGGGTTTTCCAGTTTACATCAACGCCGAACTTGTAAAGGTCTTAGTACCATAGTAACACACTTTATCGTCCTTATTCATTGTTGGCTCTTTTCGTCACCTTCAAGACTTTTTCCAAGTTTGGATGAAAAACTCCATAAGGCTGCAGCGTGCTGTTTAGTTTCTTACCTCGTGAAATAGGTCAGTTGCTTTCTGCATGCCCTACTCTGCCAAATACTTACTCGTACATAGAACCAAAAAAGGTTTTCGATTTATTTGCATGTGAATTTTATTCCCAGATAATACCGAGGGAGGTATCGCAGGCGGTAGTGCGTGTGACTTGCATTCGCGAGGTCGCTGGTTCAATGCCCACTGACCACGCATTCTGGCTTGGAGTATACCGTGGTTATCTTCTTGTTGCTGAAGCAATGATTAGGTGCTTTTCCTCATACCACGGTTTTCCTGACCGTTATTTCTTACACAAAACGTTCCTTTCTCATCCGTTTTAAGAATTTAGAACCTGGCAATAGCGTTCAGCATGTTGTGCGGCACCCTGAGGAGGATTCATCTCCAACATCATTTCGGGTTGGTCCGGTGTGGAGAAGTGGAGGCGGGTGGCATCAAATGTTTTACCTGTCTTCGTCGTCGTCGTCTTCCTCGGCTGCGCCCGTTGGATGATGTCAGAGCTGTGAAACTCGCGATGCAAGACAGCCGGTGACGATGACCTGCAGAGTGGTGAGGAGCGAGTTAGTAGTGGATAAAATATGAACCCCGTCCAAGCTTGCGCCTGTCATTCATCCAGATCTGGTCGCCCTTTGGGTCTCTGTTCTCATCACTCCCTTCCGGAGCTAACGATAAAAGTGGCCGTAAGGGCTTACGCGTAGTTTTCTATCCCAGTTGCGGAGACCACTCCGTTGTATCGAACTTTAACTTTTATCAAAGGCATTCAAATTTAGCATTTGGCTCATAAAAGGCGTTTAGCTCTGAGCATTGTTTAGAGGAAGGTCATCAACAATGACGAGGTACACAATTGTAAACTAATATGCTAAGTTCAAAGCAGCATTTTTGCGCTTCAATAACAAATATAAATCATTTCATCTTAAATAATGAAAAATTGTTCTTATATCTTGAAATCTTAGTCTTTATTTACTTCCCAAAGTAATGCACAAGATACGGTGTAACCGTAGTAGTTTGCTGAATGGAGAGGGACACCTCGTGACTTTGATCTAGATTGACTTACATGTCAGATAGCCCACAGAGGGGCGGGCAAGTTCCTGAAGTTCCAGACTCGAAGACCCGTCCCACTGCTGGAATTGCCTAGAGAGGGCCACCAGGAGGAACCTCCAGTGATCTTCACACAGGCATTCGCACTATCGTCAACCTGGCACCGTCAGGGGCCACGAAACATTAGAAGCATAATTGAAGGTTAGAAAAGGAAACGGAAAGAATTTGAAATATTGGGAAAGAAATCACGATAGATAATCCAGTGTAGCATTCACTTACCACTCAGAAAAAATAACACAAAACTCTGGTCGATAGGAACCAAACCGAACAGATCCTGAATGAGAGCCATATTCGTTACGCTGAAGCCATCCAGCTCATTCAAATCGTAATCATCACGTGTAGACATCTCCTTTTATACCTCCGAATATGCAGCAGGTGCGCGATGTGGTTTTCTGCATGTATATGACGTGAGAGCCAACTCATATTTCCTTATCCTCTAAGAACTATGTTTAAAAATTAAGTATAAATAGTAGGGAAAACACACAGGGCTGTCCAAATGAAATAATTCTTGTGCTCCTTACTGTCTCCGAATGGTTTATAATTACAGGGTAGTGTGCACAAAAGTTAAAGTCGGATACAGAGTTCCTTAAGATCAATGAGAAAGTAGAGTATTTTACTGTTGAAGAACTCGTTTAGTTTTCTGGGTTGTCAGTATGAATACTTAACAGATAATCATAAGTAAATTTGAGTGATAGCTTTTCTAGATATATGTTTGAAAATGTTAGAAGCACTAATCGACCATGACGAAGAAGATTACATACGTAGGTTTCCCAGAAACATGAGGCATGATGTCTTCTCATGGTGTCTTTCAAAATTGCCCTAATGTAATTAGTCATAAATCAACCTGTCTGCAATTACACTATCTACGAATTGGCAATTTAACGTAGTCGCCTCCAGCGATCATAAACGGTACCAGTTCAATAAATCTTGTAACCTAACCTGCTAATATTTTGATACTCAAGTTTCAGAGATCGTTGAGCATATAAACGCATCTAATTTGCTTCAACCAAACATAATACACCGCAGTTGTGCATGATACGTACTGCGAGTGGGTTGTGGAATGAAGTGCTATGTGAAAGGAATGCATTCCATTCCGAATTCTCAAGGAATTCTACTAGAAATCGTTTACGAGAGAATTTATTTGACGAGAGAAATTTTTGTAATAAATTTTACAATATATGATAAGGCTTTTGATGAACTAATAAACTACATGAGTTAAATTTTAATGGGAATATGTTACATTTTGATAAACTATACAAAATATAACAGGCGATAAGGTATGAAGCTCGCATTGAGCACTCCTTTTAGACTGGTCACCCTAATGTTGGACATTTTTGTAGTTTTCCCAGATCGGCAAGCGAATACTGGGATTAATTATGCTTTATTACGAATAATATTCAATTCAGTTCATCTTTTGAGGTTACAGTATCTGGCACAATGGCCACTGCTGTGTAACGAACGCAGGAGATATGTGTTAAGAAGAAAACATTTCTTTGACGGAGAGTATTGGAGGTTCAAGGTTTTCAAATCTGGAGGTTTAGTAACTCTGTTGTACTGTACCTGCCCATACGCCCTCCTTTGTCTACGCTTCTGATTGAGGAGGTTTAGGAGGCACAATGCTCTTGATCCTGGCCGAAGTCCTCCGTATCTTAAAACTCTAACTTTATAAGTAAATAAGTCCTGATATAACTAAGTTTCAATCTCTACCATAACAAATACACACATTAAATTCGTATTTTCTGCACTGAATGTGCTGCCTTCTCATCTTAGCATGTGGTGTCATGACATTTCAGCTACATGTTCTTCCAAATCATTGTGCTACTATTTTGTTGGTGTCTTATCTTCTGATGTATTATATGCCGTGTTATATATTCCTACAAAGGTCTGTTAGTGATATTTCTATCTCGTGTTTAAGCAGTCACACGGTGGATCAATTTCAGTATCTCAACCTGCAGTACGCAGTAATTTTTAGCCGCATCAGAACCCCCTTCCTGTCTGATAGTTTGACACTGAATTTCGATCACAATGCCAACCTAGAAAGTTTAGCAAAGCTACATACAATAGAATAATGCCCAACGTTTTCCTAGAACATCACTCGTTTCATCTCTGAGCAGATATTTTAGTAGATAGACGTTTTTATTGCTGATGACTTTCGGTTTCCTTTTCAACTTTTGAATATATTTCCAACATTAACATTTTAAGTTATGTATTGCATAGAATTATACTTCAGTACACTTAAGCATCATCCTTTCAGTATGTATACATATTTTTTGCTCCTAATGTTGCTAGACGTCACCTACCCACAATTCCACATCTACGCCAAAATCACAAGTTTCAAACCCAAGTTGTGCGTGTAACCAACAAAGGTGTATTTTTTCCTCCAAATTGCAGACCAAAATTAAACTAAATTTATTATTTTTTAAGTAACGTGCTCCAACATCCGTTATATCGGACGATGAATTAAATGGGAGGAGTGATGCTCAAATGAGTTACCTGGAATATCTTTTCAGGATAAGGGAAGACATCGGATAAAAGCTTAACTAGTTAACTGATCCTGATCGAGATTCGAACTCGGGATCATGTGAGGCAGACATGCAACCGCCACACCACAGAGGTAAGAAATGTTAATTGTTGGTAGCAGATTGATCGAAATTAGCAGAATGTGTCAGGCTTTAAATTAAACAAGACATTGACTATTTTGCTCCACAGTAGGGTAAAAATAAAACTTCGTTCAAATTAGGGCACATCATTTACGGCTAATAAGTTCAGACAGACTTAGCAAAGCCATGCTTCGTTATCGTATCTTTGGGCCATCCTAGAAAGCACTGGACACAACACTGGTTCTGCAAGATCGTCACAGACCATCAGGACTAAAACTTCTACGTAAGAAGAATAAAAAGAGGTAAAATTGACATAACATATTTTGCACGAGAATTAAAAGTTTAAAGTGAATTACAGCAAGAAAACAGTTTGAAAATGAATGTTGCACTGCCAGATTGCCACAGCAAAAATGATACCTAAATTTTCACCACACCTGGATATACAAGGTTTTGAACGTCTCTATCTTTGGCATGTTGATGCATTGTTACGTTCTGAATTCAAAGAAGGCTAATAATGTTCACATACCAGAGATGCTGTCCTTAATACCCAAAACAAAGATCACAAATAATTAGAATAGGAAGTGTCATTGCCTGCACTCTGATCATTTTTGAATAAAACTTACTCTGCTACTTTATTTTGTATTCTACAAATGCCACATAGGCCAAACAATACTGTACTTTTTGCGTAAATGCTAATATATGTACATTTTGAATTGCATTTTCCGTTGCTGTGGCCTTGCGGTAATTGAGAGACCCGCATTCAGGCTCTAAGGGTTCAGTTCTCGTCGGGCCAGTCACTCTTGACTATGGAATTTTACATGATTTCGATGGAATGGTAAGGTAATATTGAGAGGTGCCTCACCTTTTATCACGAGTTTTCTGTACATTTCCTTTCCCCATCATTACCTTTTATCTTTTTCATGGTAAAGGCACCAGGTGACGGCTACTAGAGTGTTGCGGCAGGACGGTGAAAGTTATACTTTGGAAATGTTCTCCCATGGATTTTATGGGACTACTCTAGTCCACTTCCTGGGAGCGGCCTCGATTGCCACAAAACCGGCGGCGGCATGGTAATTAGTGCTTGGCTTCATGTAGAATCACTAGGAAGGAGTATTACAGATTACCACAACTTAATAATTGAAGGTAACACAAAATTACAAGAAGTGTTTCCTAATGGGTAAAAGAAATTTAATTTTTGCATTGACATCCAGATTGATAAGGACAACCAGAAGCATTGCTTGGTTCATCACACGGTTAATGATAAGCAAAATGAAATGGAACATCTGTTGATGTTCATTACTGGGACTCTTCATCCCTTGCTTCGGAGGCTTCAGCTTGCCATGACATAGAAAAGACTGTGACAGCACAATAAATAAAATTCAATTACTGTGCTGTGGGGTTCTGAAACCAAGCGAGAGACCATTAATCTTCTTACTATGTCTTGAAACGTGACTGATTCTGTCCCTGTGCTGATTTATATTTAAGTTTACCATTACAGTCATATCGAGTCGGCTCATTTACCGTCGGCACCCTGCAACGACTGCTGGGCAGATCATAGGATTGCAAGAAAACGCAATAGAATAACTTAATCTTAGCTCACAACCAAACAGGAGCAGTCGCCACGAGTTTCTACAGCATGATGGCTTTAATAGGAACTTACATAAAACAATTTAAGTATTCCTTTGCTAAGAGGCTGGTGTATACATGGAATATGTTACATAAATATTTCGAGTATGTAGTAGAGTTTCGGTTGCTTCAAGTTTTGTTTTCGCTACACGGCTTTATTTATAGTAATAGCTTGAAGAATGAAAATCTGATGTACGTCTATATACAGTAATTTCAAAAGACACTCAACCAGTTTCCACAATTGTAAGCTTCTATTCTTTCTTATTGGCGTGAGTTCATTCCAGACACAATACATATAGATGGTTAATATTTAGCAGCTAAGACAATAGAGGACGCAGGAAAACAAAAGAGAATCTACTCTGTTTATTACACTAAGATGCGGATGCGATATCAGTGACAAAATAATTTAATAACCGTCATGTTGACAATTATGCTTCCCTGCTTTCTCATTTTTTGTAATTATGAACTGAAAAGATTACCTTACATGGTGATGGCAGACTACTGTCATTTCAAAAAAGGTTAATCTGGAATTTTCGTATTCACTAACTTTTTCTCTGTTTCTATATATATGTTAAGAATTTTTGTATTATGTAAAAATTAGTAGTTATGTTATTAAATAACTAGGGTGAAAAGAGAGGGTACAAATTTCAACTATTGCCGTTATCTAAAAGTGTTTTCAGCAGCAGCGTGCACACCCGTGGTGCCGCCTCTTACCCGCATGAACGATAGTGCACTCCGAACTGTTGACGAGTAAGCAGTGGTGCAGTGACGGCTTTTACGTTGTGTTAGTCACGTTCAGAGACAATCAAAGCATTCAATTTTCATATGTATTTAAATAAGTATATGTTATGTAATTAGCATACCAGTTATTCAGCCGTTTCTCTTAGCAAATTAATAGGCTAACTTAAATATATAATACACTTTAGGACAGTCTTATTAATACTGTGCCATATAGAACAACTTAATAATAATGATGATAATAATAGTAATAGTAATCGCAACAGAGATTTCAATAACTATGGTACTGTAACTGTCTGCTGGTGTCCCGTAACTGCTCAATCAATGTGATTATTTTATCACCTTCTAATTTGTCGTAATGACTAGCATGACAAGTGTCATAGTGGCGCTGGAGATTATATTTTCGTATCACATTCAGGAACTTATTGCATATTGGACATAGCGCAGCATTATCAAATGGTGTAAAGTAATTATGCTTGCTCCTATGAAGGGTTAAATAACTTAGGGGTAGAAGACCTTTGTGAACATGTAGCCATCTTGTACACAATGTCAATACACAGGTGTCAGGTAACTAACGAGCCTATACTGATCACCCCGCGAGCTAACAGGTTCTTTCTCTCTCTCTCTCTCTCTCTCTCTCTCTCTCTCTCTCTCTCTCTCTCTCTCTCTCTCTCTCTCTCCACCTCTCCCGCACTATAGTGCATTCGCTAGTGCACTGCTTACCCAATACCCCTTTTAGCTTGTCGTGAAGACCAATGATCTGAAACATTCCTCCACTATTCCGACCAAAAATTGTTCTCCTACTTGAAGCGGTTTGTATGCCCCAACGATGTTGCTCCAATTTTGAAGCAGTATAGCCGCCAATTTGCGACAGTATGTTGTGTTGCCTCAATCTCGAGCAGAGTCCTATATCAGGGCATACCTGGGTTTGTAATAAAAGCAAGGCTGACACCGGAATCTAGGTTTAAAACGTTTAATAACTTTTTAAGTATTCACATAAATCGAGAAGTTGCCGACCAGTGGAAACTAATATATAAATATCCGTAGTATTTGAATCTTATAATACGTGCCCGATAACACGTGGTTCTAACATTAAGGCAAGAAATGACGCCTCATTCGGCTGTGTCTTGCCCCATCCTCGAACAGTCCATAAGTTTTCAAGATTCTGCCTCGAATGTTCTTCTCAGCTACCAACGTTCTTCTAATAACCTCCACTTTTGCTAATGAGAGTAAGACCCCCACTATTAGCTTCTAATACGATGATGCCGTTTCCTTTGTACATTAATGACATTTTCTGCTTTCCATATTGGACTCTTTCTATAAATTTCTAAGAAAGGCTTTCACATATTCCAAGAATTGCAAGTAAACCTGCCATACCTAATCTGGCAATTTTGGATAGTAACCTCACCCTCACTATTGTAACCTACCTATTTCTCCGAATCTACTTGGAACTAGAACTCGTTAATTACCTTACTTAATGACATCTTACCCGGAGCCAAACTGTACTCATAATTGCCTGCCAAACCTAAAACTCTTTACTCTTTAACACAAACGCACAAAATAAGTATACTTAATTTTATAATTTCGGAATCGCACTACAGGATAGGTATAACTTATGCAGCATTTTCATTACTCTGTTTTTCGAGGTATGTTATGGTGATCAGACCTTCCACCAACATTTCACATCCCTTTGGTGAATATCAGGGGACTTTTCATGTGTTATTATGGATAGCCGGGAGCTCTACGAAATTATAACTGTAAGCAGTAAAGAAGAGGAACCTCCATGGAAATATAGATTATTGTACAGCAATTGCACAAACAACTCAGAAAATAAATGAAATTAATTAATTTACCATCTGAGGTTAGAAAGCTAAATGTGCAACGTCGGTGAACCAGCTAGTATTTTTTAATGAATGCCATGGCTCTATGTCCCATTCTACATTGGGTTTGAAATATTTCTTTTATATCATCGAGTAAACAAAAGGCACTGGGCTATTGGCTTTACCTCTCTTTCGGAAGAAACCATTCTAAAGAATTTTTAGGCTTGAAAAGTTCCATTGGCGCTTACCAGGATTCAATCTGCAATTTCAGGCACCAAAAGCTAGCATGTTACGGAAAGGTTGTGTTAATATAAAATGCTTCACTTAATCTTGACTCCTACACCATTATTTAGTCATTATTATCGCATAGTTTCAAACTTTGTACTGTAGTGACATGATTTTAGGGGTTCGTCTATAGAAAACTGAAATTTCGGTCAGATCAATTTACCTACTTCATGATTAAAATAAGGTATACAAAGATTGCAACACCCAAATTATACCAAAATAACAGTAAATATCAAACTATAATAAGAGATTCGACCAGTCACTATAGCTCCTCGCTTTTACTAACGTTTATAAAATGATAAAGCCTTAGAAAAGCTTTTGGGGTGGTATGAGTATAAAGGACATTTTGACATTAAAAAGGAATAAGAATAAGGCACATGACTTTTAGTGGTATTTTAACACTTAAATTTCCAGGGCTTAAATATATAGTAAACACAAAAAATTCAATAATATGGCCGGCATTTGAACCACAGAACTCTTGGTTTCCGTCCAATCGCTCGTACCCATTGAGCTACCATTGCCATGGCATTGAATTTTTTAGGTTGACTCTATCTATTGAAAACCTTAGCCTATATACGGCTAGTGAGAAGAAATGATTAATTTTCACCATTTAACTTAAATAATAAGACTTTAATGATGAAGCGTGGGATTTAAGTACTTACAATAACAAGTCGCCACAAACGGTGTAACTCGAATGCGAGAGCTCCTAGTGGTTTACCGGGAAAATATGAGTCATTTGGAGAATTTAATGTCATGACGGCATGTTGGCCATGGTAGCTCAATGGGTAAGAGCAATTAGACGTCAACCGGGAGATCCGTGGCTCAAATCCAGCCATGGCATTGAATTTTTCAGGTTGACTGTATTCAAAGCCTTACCCTATATAAGGCTAGTTAGAAGAAATGATTAATTTCTATCAATTAACTTAAATTCCAGGGCTTAATTTAAGGCAGTGTCTTTAAATACTGCAATAAAGCAATTAGTTTCAATAATAGCTTCGGTAACTCATTTTGTGAGCTTATGTTATATTTGACAAACTTAAATACAAAACTGATTTCGAAGGAAAGTTTATCTTATGGAATATTGTTCTGGCTTTTCCCCTGACATGGTTTTGTCTAGTGACACTGGGATATTTTAACAAAGAACTAACTAGCCTAAATATGTTAAAATTATTCCATCAGAATATTTTATATATTTGCTCAGTAACTTCTATATACCGGTGCATTCTCATATTGGGCTCCACATCTAATAAAACAGTTAGAAATAGTGTTTCGGTTGAATATTATTTAACAGTTAGGCACAGAATTTACCCTTTTAACTGCACTTCAAACTCTCGTCGGCTACAGATAAAAACGTTCATCAATTCATTGCGATAGCCGAGCGGTTTATTGTGATTACAGTTTCAGGCTGTTAATTTTATTGAACTAATGCTTTATTGTTTATGAATTATAATCTATTATGTAAACAGCTGTAAACTCCGAGTATGACTGCAATAATGGTCTGGAATGGTTCATTTATTTTAAAATTTAGTGAACTTAAAGATGTGTTATGCTAACGTCGCTTTTGATTAAAGTGCACTGCAATTGTTCGCAAATGGGAGGAAAAGTTTTTCTTTGGTTGCTGTTGGCATGTTACTGCGAGAGCAATGTAACCTCGGTGCTCTTGAAGAGATATATGTACATGCCTGAGGAGAGATTCTCGTTGCTTTATAACCGAAACATCTGACATGGAAACTGGCTCAAACGGCATACATAGAATGTATCATTCTGACGTTTATTTTGAACAAATCGAAAAATGCTTGACAGCTAGCAAGCAGAGTATTCTCTGTCATGAACTAAACCAAGGACTCTACTAAATTTGCTACAGCCGACTGCACTTCTGTTTTCTCGGCAGGATGCAATGGGAATTTACTTCTCTGCACAGCAACCATCATTCACCAAGTGCACTGCGTCTCTCGGAAGAGAATAAATTACATACCAACCTGAAGCGCTGTAGAAGTCCTTCAGAGGCCGCGTTTCAATATGTATACCTTCGTGTGTTCTAATAAGTTGCGTATAGATAAAACGAGAAAGTAACACTGAAATTTTACTATTTAATCAGTACCGAAGGAATAAATCATCGGATGTGTGAGAGAAAACGTGAGGTGAGTACCAATTTTCATTTTAGATTCCTACGATAAAATTACGATGTCAGCTTATGTATATATGTTGACGGCATATCTGCTCTGTATCTTTCCAAATATCTGGAGAATTCAAAAGGAAGTTTGGCTCAAATCCACTCCACCGAATCCCACTGATTATTTTTCTACGTACATATATTATCTATTATTCAAAATTAGTAGGGCCGGACACCAACAATAATTGCTAGCATAGTTAAAAACGTTGTTCCGCATGCATTAATAGGTATAACTTAAATATAACTTCTATTTCTATGAGAGTAGAAGTAGCACTGTTATGGCTGAATATAGCTTTATTATCCATTGTCACCCAGCACTAATTTGGTAAACTGCAAAATGCAGTATACCTGTTTTCAAAACACAATACCAAAAGACACACTCTTTGGTGTAAGGTAAATATTATAACAACAAAATTGCTCTAGAATACAGTTTGAAATTCATTTTTAACTGACGCTGCTTTTTGCGTCACCTTTGACGCAGTCTCGTTTTCTGGTGTATATTGTCACCAGGCATTGTTGAGCCGCGGCCGGCTCGTGCGAAAGAGACCGATAATGCCATCGCTGGTGCGTACGCGAGTGTTTGACGCTTGCCGAAAGGGAGAAAGAAAGAGACAGATAGATGTCTGGAAGTTTCTTCTTTCCTCATGCCGTCTTGATTGTTACAGAGCGTTCCACTCATTTCTAGAACAATGAGTGGAGGTATAAAAGAAGCTGCGGCTAGCCAGTCGGGCTAGAGTCGAGAACTAATAATCGTGCATGTGTAGTGATTTGAAAGTGGATTCTTTTGTTTGTGGACGTGTGGCAGACCACCTTGAAGGTTGCGTTGGTGTATGTTACGTCATTTTAGAGCCTGTAAGGATTGTACCAAACATCTTTTTACTTGAAATAAAGAGCAGTTTGAATTTCTGCATACTAGACCTCTAATTCTATGAACCCACAAAATCACAATATTTTGGAAGCTGATCCAAATAACTACGAAATATTAACCTCATGATTTATGTGAGCATGTATGGCATTTTTTAAATTAAGGTCTTCCAAAGTTATATCATATCGGGGGGGGTGAATGAAATGGGCAAAATCATGCTCAAATAAGCCCAGAACCCCTACAGCATAGACATTTATTTCCCAACATTCATATTTCAGCATAGGGGAAAACCCCGGAAACATTATTCTCCAGATAACTGAATATGGCCGAGATTCGAACTCGGCACCTCCTGAACGTGAGGCAGACAGGCTGCCACCTACACTACAGAGATGGACGCGGGTGTGACGACAAACAACACTAGTTAATATAAGTTTTAGTCGAACTAATACTCAATATTCCATTTGCCAGTGTTTACCTAGAGCGCGTTTCGTTAGCACCTTCAGTGGGCAACGAATGTTGACATTAGCTGAGGATGTTAGAAAGGTCCTAACGAAATGCGTTCTAGGTAAACACTAGCAATATATGGAACATTGAATTTTAGTTACACTCAAAATTATATAAATTTTGTGCTTCATTGTATCATAGTGCTTACTCTTAAGAACACTAGTTAAGTTCATCATAAATATAATGGAGGCTAATGGTCATCTATCATTTAAAGTTCATTGCCCACTAGTGGTAAAGAATTAAACTAATTCTCAATCTTGTCCCTCTAAATAGTAACTACTAAATTAAATCTGGTAACTTCAGCAGAATGAATATTTTACGTTTTAAGAATAATTGTTTAGGGAATAGTACTACGAAGTATACGTTGAAAATATGATAAATTGAAGCGACCCTTAAATCTATTTTGATAACAATGTATATGTTGATAACGCAGTAGTTGAAAGAGTTACAAAAATCATATTTTGGATCGATTCTAGACATTACTCTTACATGGAAGGACCACATTTTGCATGTAAAAACTAAGAGTCTACTTGTATTAGCTGTAAATCACAGGTTCAAAGGATTCAGTGTAAATCATTTACGAGGTATCTACCATGCTTTAATGCAATCCATTTTTGACTACTTAAATATATTATGGTTCCTGCGCCGTGGTGTAGCGGGCTAACGCAGCATGCCTTGGTCCGTGGCCACGGAGAGCGGCCCGGGTTCGACCCCACCCATGTGGTGGAGATTTTAGGTCCCAGGTATAGGACCGGTGCCCACACAGCATCGTGAGGAAAGTGAGGAGCTTACGCTAAATAAGCGGCCCTGGTCACGGAAACCAACATTCCGGCTGGGGGATGCCGAGATGCTGACCACATCTCCTCCCCGTATCAGTTGGATGATCGTCCATCTCTGCCGTGCGTAAGTGGGCGTGAGGCCGGCAGTCGAGTTGGTAGGCCTTGGCCCTCTAAGGGCTGTCGCGCCATGGGTTATTATTTAAACATCTTATGGGGTAATTCTCCCAAATATTTAATTCATGACCTCAAAGTATTCCAAAATCATGCCTTTAAAATAATCTACCATCTGCCCTTTAGTACAAACACAAAATCACTCTGCCATGTAACTAACATTTTACCATTAAAAGTAAGCATATAGTTCTCCTTGACCATATATCTTCATAAAATCAAAACTAATCTTCTAAAACCTAAATTAACATTTGGAAATTCCTTACACGTGGACCCACGCGCACGCACGCACACACAGGTATAATACAATAAATAAAGGAAACTTAAGGAAACCAACTGTGAACACTTCTACTTACGGCCTGAACAGCTAACCTCGCACATTATCAACCTATACAACACACTGCAACTGGAATTGAAAAGCTGTAGGAACATACAAGGCTTTAAAATGCAACTTGTTGAAAATTTACTGAAGACATATCTTGATAGCTGATATTCACTTATAGCTGGATAGATTAGCTGGCCTGGTTAAAAATTAATATGTGCTAATGTCCTACAGAATATTCAGTGTTTTGGAGTGTTTTCTGCTCTTATTACCTCGTCATTTATAGTGAAATTTTGTATCTTTGTTTATATATAATATATACTCGTATATGATATCTATTTATATATGGTAACACTGATATTCATGATTCTGGGGTTTCGACAAAAATATGTCTGATTTAATAAATTGATGTGCTGATTCCAAAACCGCAATCACTTTTTATTCTACCACGTACCATTTTTTACAATTAGTAGTTATACCTAAAATGTTTTGATGTAGTTCTGCGCATAAATATTCTATGGAACTAATAAGTACTAATACTTTCTTTGTTAGAATTAATATGTTTTACAACAATGACACCAATGTAACAGACAATAATACTAAAATTAATCTGAAATGTGTAATGTTGTATAAATATGCATTAGTTCCAGTATCTAATTCAGTTCACTTCAAGGAAACATATCGTAACCCAAAATTACTTCTAGAAAACGTCAAATATGCAAAGCTTAAGTGGCAGGTATATAAATGATGATATTTGTGTTTAAGGGCGCTCAACAACGAGGTCATCAGTGCCCTAGGTATATAGAGATTTAAAGGTTATTGGCATGCAACTAGATCAGCAATAAGGCTATACTAAAATGCCATTTTTTATTTGTGAGTGGGATAGAAGAGTCCGATCCAAGCACTGGAGAAGAAGACATTGGAAGCAGAGAGACAGTCTCATGCCAGAAATGAAAAATATTCAAATATTCATGAGTGTCTCGTGGATCCAAAAAGTTTTCTCTTACACTCTTTACACATAAAATTGTGCTTAATGAAGCAATCTATTATGGCTTAAAATAAGAATGAGAACTGCCACAAATAAATCTGCAAAAAGTTTTCTGAAATATCTGAAGTTAAATTTAAGAGGGAATACTTTGTAGTTGGCCCACAAATTAGGAAGTTGTTTTCTGATACCTTATTTGAAGAAAGGATGGCAGGTACTCTAAAAGGGCATAGATTGGTTATGAGAGTGTCATCGTAAACTTTCTGAGAAATTACAAGGATCCAAATTACAAAAATGTTATAGAAGGTATGCTTAAGAAATTTCAAAAGCTGAGTTGCAATATGAGTGTGATAGTACATTTCCTGCACTCTCACTTGCACCTTTTTTGCAGAAAATTTCGGCTGTGTCAGCAAGGTGAACGATTTCATCGGGACATAAAGGAAATGGAACGACGTGCATTTCAAGGCAAAGAGTAAAAAAAAAACAACGGTGTAATGTTCAAATGTATGTGATTATTTAGAACAGATGTGAAATATTAGTTTATTAGGAAGAGTGTTGTGTTGACAGTTGTAGATTTATTAACATTCGCTTAATAATATAACATAAATTTGATAGAGCTGAGTTAAAAATTCACATTTTACTAATTCTTACATTGTGAAGGATTTGTACGTGATGGAGAAAAAACTAAGATCATATTCTGATTCTCCTTACTAAAATTAGGGATAATGACGTATTAAAACATATTAAAACACATAAAAGCCCCCCAAAAAATTCAAATTTTGCATATTAATGTAATTAATTCCTACTATAACAATGTATTATAAGTATTGTTGACGTTTGTTTGGCTGCCATCAATTTGTATCTTGTTCGTACTGTTCCCTAGTATGAGCTTTGGCTGTGGGAACCTTTTCAGATAGTAAATGAGTGAATGAGTGAGCGAAGGGGTGAAGGGCGGAAGGAGCGAATCTTATCAAAGTGAGTGCGGCCATCAATGTTCTCTTGCCAAACCTCAAAGCTGCTAATTAGCATCTGAAACAGAATTTACACTCTGTGAATTTGTCAACCCCTAAGAATCTTATTCCCATCCTAATTCTCAGATATGAACTACGTGTCTGGAAAAGGCACCTTCACTTTTACGATTAACTGATTTCCAGGTACACCTTGAGCTAATGCTATTCTGGTCAACTGAGTTTCGTTGTAACACTAATAACCTCTAGTCTAAATAATTGTGAGAAGATGGGGTTTCATGGCCGGAGGCAATATAACTGGAAGTTACTGATGAGCTGTTTTGCCGTAGTCTGCTGTAAACGTCTGCTCTAGACGTCCGATGGCCGTACCAATCATCGGGGTGCACTCTCAGTTTGCAGCGGATCTGTCATCTTGATATATAGGCACTGAGGAGCAACACGCTTTCTTTTTATATCTTACATCTCCAAGCAAAGTTAACAAGTTTCCTTATATTACACATAATTCTTTCTTCAATTAAATCCTGTTAAGGGTGGGCACGCTACAGCAACATTCAGGCTGGACCCGACCTGCTAGCAGCCAGGGATGGACAGTTCAGACGCAGCACAATCTCTTCCGAGAAGATTTCGACCGAGCCAATGTGAAAGAAACGTCTCTAACTTCAATCAGCTTCAACCACTGAATAACAGTTCAGAAATCATTTCCAGAGTACCTTTATCTGAACTCTTAAATTGCTTCAACAATGTACGTGACCTAGGTCTACTACTTTACACATTAATTTTGACCTACTGATCTTATTTATTGCAATTATTTATCTATTTGTATCACTTCTTTATGAAATTATAAATCTGAACCATCACAGTTATTTTAGTGTCAGTTTTCAAGAAATTGAAATGTCTTTGCTATTAGTAGAATGTACCCATGGGTGATCTAAGCATATTGTTCAGCTAAATGTCAGTTCTTAAGCGTGTTTTAGATCCAACGATGGAAAACATAATTTTAATTCTTGATTTATAAAAATGTATCTAAGAAGATGAAAAAAGGAAGTCATAAATTAAGAAAGATGCTTAAGTCATTCAGTAATTAGTGGTAACGTTTGAATTAACAAGAAATAAAACATATTTGGAGCAGTCATATTATTGTAATGAAATGTGTAGTGTTTAACGCCCGCTTTCACTACATACGGCACCGCAGGCGATGACACTGATGATACATGAGATGAAGATGGAGCACTGGTGGAATGAGATGGCGGGGGAAACCGGAGATCCCGGAGAAAATCCGCCCCAGCGCCGTGTTGTCCACCACAAATCTCACTTTGCGGTCGCCTGGGATCGAACCCGGGCCGCCTTGGTGAGAGCCAAGCGATCTAACCACTGAGCCACGGCGCGGCCTCCATATTATTGTAGCGCTTAGAAGTAATCTCCTTCAATATGAGCTCGCCTTCACACATTAGAGAGCGACGGATTGCATCCAAAGCGTCTTGTTGTCCTAATATTCTAACAGACTGCTCTACTGCTGCTATAATTGCCTGTCTGGTTCTAAAGTGATCGCCTCTAACTGGTAATTTCATTTTCGCAAAAAAGGTCGAAATCACATGGGCTGATACCTGTGGAGTATGGAGGATGCTCCAGAATTTCCCAGTTTCATCTGCGAAGTAATTTAAAAACAGGTGCAGATATGTGAGAGCGAGCACCACCATGTAACACAAAGGGATGAGAATTCAGGAGATTTGGACGTTTACGACGCACGCTGGTCATAAATGGTGTTCCATAAAATGACTGTAATATGCACCATTCACACGATTTCCCAGAGGAACTGAATGAGTGAAAAGAACACCGTCAAAATCATAAGCAACAATGAACATGACTTTAAATGGATACTGTTGTTGTCGAAACCTTTTTGGCCGTGATGAATCAATGTGCTGTGGAGAATTGGACCAGGAGCAACCTCAACTACCCTTTCCAGTTCAATACAAGTCCAACAACGATGTTCTTCCAGCAGTGCTCTAACAGCATTCACATGCACATCATCACTTACTGACTGCGGTCTTTCAGCTCCACTCTTTGATTAACGCCTTCCCTTCCTCTACGAAATATATTCGCCCACCTATCCAAGGCACGATATGGTATAGTATGTCTACCACAAGTTTCTAATAATTCTTTATGGCATTTTCGAGAACTGATACCTCTTACAACCTGAATTTTAATAAAACATCTTTGTTAGTATTCATTAAACGTATTTATAGCACTAAAGATAATAGCCTACAATTAAACTTACTAATGTCCTATTAAATAAAAATACGGTCTTCAAACTCACAGCTAACAAACATTACATGCTCTTATTATTTTACTGTTATCAGCCTACATGATTTACCGCTGATAGCACGAAATGCAGGCAGTGTTGCCACTAATTTTTTAATGAACCATGTATAAGTAGAGGCCGGAGAGATGTACGTTCACATGCCATACAAGTTCGCTGGGCACAGAGTATGAACAACAGATGTCCAGCACGTCCATCAAATGTGCATATGTCGAAAACAACGTAACGTAGTACTCTGCAAATCAGTGAAGTATTGTCTTTCAAATGTATGCGGACGTAATGTCAAGGAGTAGTATAATGTGGCTGTTTTGTTTCCTCTCGCATTGAAGCGGTTGCATTGCTGAGGCTGTACCAACCTGCAACTGTTTACACATGCAAGCAATAATAACATAGTCCATGTGCAGTATATCTATGAAAAAAACGCACACGCCTCCGGCCTTTACATATTTAGAAATTAGTACGCCAAAAAGACTAAAAGAACGAAACAGTACACAGAGTAACTAAGGATGGAAATACAATTTAGACACCAGTGACAGCGAATTAAGACTCCCGCCTTTACTCAGATTTTCCTGTAGAATGCCAACTAATTGTAATGAGGAATAGCGTGTCTTTTGTTACAGTTTAATTCTATATTTAGATGTGCGTTTGTTATTTGTTGGTGTTAAAACATTTTGACCTTTTTAAGAATAAATGTTAACCTATTATTTTATTAAATAAGTTAATAGCATATGTGGATAAAAGCTTCTAACATAAGTTTTAAAGAAAGCTTACTCTCCTATATTGTTTCATTAGCCATTGTTCTGTATGTGGTCCGTAGTTTTAAAATCCCACACAGTGTGTGTGCGTGTGCGTGTGCGCGTGTGCGCGTGTGTGCGTGTGCGCGTGTGCGTGTGTGTTTTAATGTAGAAATCACAAAGAAGAACCAATGTATAGAGTTAATACAATTTCCAATAGAAAATTCCAAAGGCCTCCGATATGATGACCATTGCAGTTAACAGCAATGGAACAATAAAGATTATAAAAACTGAGATAAAGCTTTGCAGAAATGTTTTGATTGCGTATTTTATTAAAGGCACAAGAGGGACAGAGAAAGTTGTATCGGCTGGCAAAAGTTTAAAAGTCGGTACTTACAGGTAATTAAGGTAATTCCATGTTTCTTTCACGGTACTGCAAGAAACAGTAGGTTGGAAGTAGCAAAACTATTAAACAACTCTTATTTTGGAAACAGGTAATGCTGCAAAAGAGAAGATCTAAATAAAGTGTGTATTTTGAGGAGATAAACATTTCTTCTTTAGTACGTTGTGATCTGTCTGAAATGGTTTACCAGATATTAACGAATTTCGAATTATAGAGATTTCAGAGGCTATTACGTTCAATATGTGCATTTCATTTGACAAGCGGTCGTTGCGTCCCAGATGTCCCTCGTGTACTACTCACTATGTCGGAGAGAATGCATGACCCATTTGCTTTCTGACATATTTACAGAACTGAGTTGTACACTTTACCATTTAAGACAAATATGCATTTAAGTATGACAGAAATTATACTCCCACAGTCAATATGCAGACAAAGTAGGATTGGTGTTTGATACTTGATTCTGAGCCTGCTGGTTTCTAGACATTTTAGTACATTTAGTCAATACCTTGACTACACACTACTTCAAAGTAGTTATAAAAATAAGTTTAGTGGTTCTGTGTATTTAAGAGCGTTTGTAAACACTAAAACCGAGTCACATACAAAGTCCTTGCAATAATTAAAATTTTAAATTTCAATAGTGCCTATTGTTTAGTAAGTACAGTTGTCTCGATTAATGATTTAGTTTTCGGTAGCATCAAAATTTGTAATGAAAAATTTATAAAACTTAAGATTTTAAATCCATAAAAATTAAACTACGTTTTAATATAAATTAACCTAAATTCACCGTGTGCTTTATATCAAGAAAATGTTCTTTTGATATACGTGTTTATTCTCAGTGAAAGTTCAATAAAACTTTGAAAGAAAGAAAAGAAATTGGTCATGAACATGATAACATTTTAAATATGTAGTAAAATACTACGGAAAAACTATCTATCTCTGCTTTGGTGATTTGCGTGCTAGCTTTTAAATGCAGAGGTTTCGGTTTGATTCCCGTTGGAGAATGGGTATGTTTCTTTAACCAGACTTATTCTACGTCCCCCTTTGTGTCTGGCTATGAATGACAGTTTAAATGTTATATGTTTATTACGATAATATAAAGGAACTTCTCTTGTTCCTTTTTTTCTTTCTTTAAATAGTACCGTTAAGTTAAAATACAATTTTTCAGTCAAGATATATAACAAGAAATAATTTTACCGAGAAATGTTTACATGGAAGCTGCAGAAGCAAGATATTAAAATACATTTTAAACATACCACATTCCAACTCCTTGGGCGTGTTCTTTATTTCAAAGGATTCCATCAAATAGATATATCGTTATATCATCTTTATTATATACACAATCAACATTTCCAGTTCATCTAATTCTCAATTTATTTCTGACTTAGTATCACGTAGTATATCCTGAAGTGTACATTGCATATATCATATTTACAAGCAAAGTATTTAAAACGAAAGATTTAAAGACAATTTCTAAGGTGTTTAAATGTTGTATCTTAGACATGACTGCTCTTACATAAATCCTTTTCAATTCCGAAATATCTTGCCAGGCTTATGCAGTCTGACTTGGTTCTGTTAAACCAACTAATTTATGAACTAGCAGCCAGGCAGCTATGCATCTGGATTAAAATATAATAAATCGCACTTATGCTTTACTCATTCCTAGTTTTTTCACAAATAGGTGTTAACTTGTAAGATACCGAATCTAGTGCATTAATGTTTAGATCAATTATACGTCCGCGAATTGATACATCATATTTTTCTGTGCCCCATATACGAATGTATTAGTTTACTTACTCATCAGTAATATTTATGTTAGCCCGCCTCGGTAGTGTAGATGGCAGCGTGTCTGCCTCACGTTCAAGAGGTCCCGAGTTCGAATCTCGGTCAGGGTGTGTTACCTGGATAAGGGAGTTTCCCTTATCCTTCAAGACGAATGTCGGGTAACTCTAAGCTCTATGTACACTGGACTCACTTGAGCATCATTTCATCCAATTCATTCAACGTCCGATATGACTTAACGTTGGAGGACGTCAATTACAAAAAGACAAAAGAAGTATTTAGGTTAATTTATGCATCCTTTGTGTGTGTGCGCGTGCGTGCGTGCGTGCGTGTGTGTGTGTGTGTGTGTGTGTGTGTGTGTGTGTGTGTGTGTGTGTGTGTGTGTGTGTGTGTGACCTCTGCTGTCGCAGTACAATGGTAGGGATGTTGCGCAAGGCATCGATATATTCGTGACGCACTATCTCCTTCCACGTGTAAATACGCTCGGAATGGGTCATTTTCTTTCCCAGTTTGTGTCTGAAGTGTGATTTTGAAGTTTAAATGATGAAAGTGTTCCCAGTGTGCTTAAGCAAAATCAGCCTCTAGAAGTTACAGAAATACTTCTGACATCGCAAAATCT
Organism: Mantis religiosa; assembly: GCA_030765055.1. Lineage (NCBI taxonomy): Eukaryota > Metazoa > Arthropoda > Insecta > Mantodea > Mantidae > Mantis > Mantis religiosa. Next base: position 80,732,358 of record CM060950.1, on the reverse strand, counting down.
GGACGATGTCAGCATTTCAGTGATAAGGATCTATAATCGACTACTGTATGCCTGTAAAAATCTATGAAGCAAAGAAAAAATCGCTACTCTGAGTAGTATTGTTTATTGTCTGTGTTTGTTTCATATATTTATTTCTTATATTGAAAAATGTATGGTTTTAGTAATAATGTATAAAGACTGAGCTCCATAAGAAAATACACACTTTCTTTTTATACCTACGTCACCAGTTGTCCACTGGAGGACTAAAACTAAAGTTCTGCTGTTTTTATTTGTCGATATACATTGCACTCGCAGATGCATTTGCGTTGTAGAAATACGCTGTTAGGTGAAATGTTGAGAATTTATTCCTGTACCATATAGCATTAAGTCAACAAATAAAAGTTGTTTGCGGTGAGACCTGAAGGTTTAGGCTTGTAAGAGATCACTGGCGTAACAACCAACTTATTAGATTACTACCTCGTAAGCTTTGCGGATAACATCATACTTCAATCCCAAGCACGACTTCAATACATCAACTGGTTTACAACTTCTGAACTTAGGATAATTTTGAAACGTGCGAGTTTTCCACTTGGAAGCCTGCAGTTTACCACACCGCTTTGTAAGCGACGGTATCTGGGCTCGGTCTATCAATCAATCCATTTCGTGTTTGACCTCACGTTGCCTCTGATACCAGTGGCAGCTGATGTTATCAGGGCTCAACCCCCTAGACATTCATCAGCTTCAACACTGAGAAGGAAGCAGCCAAGCAAGTACGCCAATGTTACATATGGTACACGATTACGTTGATTCAGGGACGACAGTGGCGGTTTTTGTAACCATCCTCCTCCATGTAAATAGTTGCATCGCAATAGAACTGTTTTTTACAGCTGCCAGTTATCCTTAGTGATTTCAGTTATACCCTTTGGACGTTTTACAGTCGGTGATATAATATTGTCACTTTGTCCAGTTTTCACTCTCGCTGCACTTGGGTCTCACTGTCATTAGTTTAAAAAGAGCTAGTTCCTCTCACTGTGATTCAGTTCTTTTTTACGACATAGCCCGTAATGAAATATAGGTGAAGCAGTATCTTTGTACTTCATTCACTGCGAACTGAACACAAGTATTTCTTGATCTCCCGTAGAAAGCAGTACGTCACGCTGTCGTCAGAAAATCACTCGTAGATCCACACTTTACTGTTGCATCGGAAACACACTCAAACGAAGAGCGCCGGAAGAATAAAAGGAAAAAAAAAAAAAACACACTATCATGATGATTAATAAGTTTTATATCCATGGAATCTTCAGTCATAAAATATGTATATTTTGTATAATTTGCCTTTATGGCCAGAAAATGACGTTTCGTATCGATTGGGGATGAAGGTGAAAAGAGGATGGGAAATTTCAATAAGTGCCCTACAAATATTAGACATTCGATCTATTACTCTTCATTAAGTAAATGTAAATAACCGTGTGTTATTAAAGACATCAGTAATTTTTAATTATTAGGTATGTGACCAAAAAGATGTACATGTTCATTAAAATATAAAAGTAATTTTCTTATAATATATATCATATTTATTCCAAATTTATGTTGACCCATGCAATATATATTCCTGCCAGTTGAATAGTACAGTAGTATAGCTATTTTAATGTAGGTATATCGTTTTATACGTTGAATATTCCATAATGCAAATTATTATTTCCACATTTGTATATTTAATAAAAAATATTACAACTTTAGCTCAACGGATAAAAATAAAATGATAATTGACAAACATGTTCACAAATTTCTTGCACATGAATATAAAATTGTAACTCTTTTGCTTTGAAGCCCTTCTGTTTTTTTAATTACTTTATCTGTGCTAAAATATATTATGAGCTTCATTGTATATATCTTACTCATAATGATAACTAATATATTAAACATACTTAAATTTTATAATAATTTCGATATTTTAATTTTAACAGTACATTATGTACTCCATTTTGGATCTAATGGAAGCCATTTCAAAATATAACGTACTTTCGATCTATTGTGACATTAAAAACTGCAACACTAGTCATATTTAACAATTTCTAAAATACATTATACACATATTTTACTTAAAGCACTTTGTTAAATTCTGTCTTCATCACATCTGACTGTAACAAATTTTGAAACGGCCACCTGACATCTAACATCAGTAGTACCCATGAAAGGGGGATCAGAAAATCTCAGCGAATGAAAGTGCATCTCCCGTATATCTACACTTTTCTACTTGAAGGCAGGTGGAAGATTTCACAGCGTTCCAGAACGTGCAAGAAGCGGGAGAAGAGAAATTTCCAGAATGTTCTGATTATATCTCGATAGTGCCTTTGCTGTTTGTCACCCGGCCATTCGGTCGGGAGGCAACGTTTACGCACAAAGGAGGCCTATAGCTGCGTCACAATGCTCTGAAAACCTTGTTTTGCTATTTCTATACTTTGTCAATATCTTGTTATATGGCATGCTTTCAGTTTTTCATTTGTGTGGCGATCTGTACAGTACCGAGGTTTATCCTCTCTAGACTAAGGTGTTGCTTAATTTTCTCCTTTAATCAGGACTGAAACCTGGAGCCATAAATGAGAGGCTTTCGAATACCTGTATCTCAGCAAATAGTCGCATGCGAGGCCGCATGTAGTAAAAGCGGGCGTTAAACATTACACATTAATGAATGAAATGTTTAACTAATTTTCAGTAAAAAGATGTAAAACCATTGCTTAAGTTAGGATATATACGTTCCCTAAGTCGTGAAACGCCGACGTCAAACGCTTAAATGAGTGCGACCTGCGGATTGGTATAGTTTAGATTGGAAGAACTGGAGGTCGCAAAATGTGAGTGGCGATTCTGGCAGAAGAATCTATCTATTCTATGGTGGGGATAACGTTTGGCTGAAATATTGTTCTCGCGTCCCCAGCTCGTAGATCGTACAGAAAGGTTTCAGCCTTCTCCATATTTTGACAAGGAAATTTGGAGTCTGCTTCAGCTTAGACACTGCTCAGACCTGACTTAGGAAATCTTAAATTTCAGGATGGGATTTTATCACTGTCTCTCGAAGTCAGACTTTGCTTTCAATCCTCGGCACCTAATTAAAAAAGTACTACTTAAGGGCAAAAAGGTCTTTCCAAAATTGCATCCCTTTTGGTGTTTAATTTACAAATATTATTTTACTCACTGCCTCGAGTCTCAGATATTCTTATTTAGATGTAGTTTTCTTAGTAATGGAGCTAAATGAATGTAGGCATCATCATTTTCTTCCTGATTTCAGTAACGATTAAACTGCAATATGACAATAGTCTAGATGCCGCTGTATCAGGTCCTCACAACAGCAAAATAGGGATACTCCAGATGTTTTCAATGCTTAAGTAACGTTCTGTTTTATATCTACGATAATTTGCGACTTAACATCACGCCAAGGCGTTCTCGTAATATTTTAATGCTGTATTGCCATTTGATGCATCCGTTCCAGAATAATTTCACACTTCACTGTTATTTTGATATCATTATTGTGTATATCTACCGAATTTTATGAAATGAGATTTAAGGAAATGAACCGCATAAAACCCTTAGGTGGATGAATTGTGTGTGGGATTCGTAGCCACCAACATGATTTGAAGAAAATCACAATATTTATAATCTCACCTCTGATGTTCTGATATATTTCTGTTTCGCATGGGGTAAAATGTAGGCAAATACATCTCTGCATTTAATGTTTTCAATCATTTTCGAGCCTAACTTAAAACGCAACACTGCTGAGAACTTATGTACATGAACGTAAAAATTAAAAATTTATGTTCACTCACATGATTTTCTCTCCTCTTACATAAGATGTTATCTATCACAAACGCACATTCCTCCATCTCTTTCATGCTAACCGAGACATATTAATTTATTGCAAATGTGTTTAGATAAAAGGGGAATCAGAGAGGTAACAGCCAATTTCTTTAAGAACTGATCACTCTGAAATTTCATTTGCTTTGCACGGCCAAAACATAAAAATCGATAATTTCTCATTTGAGAAAAGCGTTAGTATTTGAAATTTCAAACTAATACCAAGGAATGCTTCAAAAATAGTTAATTCCACAAAAAATTATTTCATATAAACTGTGTGTTTAACAAAGTGTCCTCTTTTGGTGATGTAATGTTTACTGTAGTCTCTCACGGTTTACTGGTTATTCAAAAACCATTAATAATGAAGAGAATTTCAGAGGGCGTTACCATACAATTCAAGACGTAGATTTCATTTGTTATAAAAATATCCTAAGTACACATATGGTGTTTTAATCAAATTCATTAGCTGTATTATTTTAAAATTAAGAATTTGAAAGTTTTTCCATATAAAGGGAACTTTGGAGTGGAGATCTTCTCTTTAAAATGTTCGTCACATCCTTTGAAGACGAACTTTAGTACCAACTTCGGGATTTAACCGACTTTCGTTTTTGAGTTTTGCTGTTTACAGACACGCGGACACATACAAACTCACAGGGATCTTTTTGGATTGTTTTGGGGGAGGGATTCAGGCATCTCAAAGCGTATATTTCCAGTGAAATCTCTGTATAGAATTTTAAGCTGGAATACAATATCTTGAACTTGATAGAGACAGTAAACGTTGCTGCAAAAGGTTATTATATTTTATCACGATGGCCAGTTATATCTCGATACTTTTGTATCCTAAGTTTCATATGTACTTGAAATGAATGCACTCATACCTCTTCTCCCGTACGTGCCTTAACAAGAAAGGAAATGTGCATTAAATATTTGTAGCAGAATTGTGTTAGAAACAGGCGTGAGTGGGAAAGCAGACTCTTCTGTTACAATGGCTCTTCGATTTCCATCCTTGTACGAGACTTTCAGTTCTTGCTGTACTGCAAAGTCACAGAGATGTAATCTCTGCACATCACGATCTTCACTCTTACCAGTCTGCAGCGTGAACATTCACTATTTTCTGACTGAAAACTTTTCTCTTCAGTGTTTTAAACTGATGGCGCACACGTGGCACTGGTAAAGAAACTTAATTTATTTGCACACTTCAAGCAGAGCAAGAGGAAGTCTTGTCAACAGCCCGAGTACGTGCAGTTAGGATACCAGTTGTACCAGATAAAATGAGCCTAAGGCTAAGCGTGGCATGCTCACAGTTATCTGTTTTAAAGAAAGCTGTACAAATATGGAGGCGTCCCAGAGAAAGACTCGAGGTTAAGTAGAACAAGATGTGTGTATCTTATGTTCCATCGTTCCAGGTAGGCTTAAGCACCAGGCATTACCATAAAGGGTTTATTGATCGCATTCCTGGTTTTACACATAACGATATTTTGAGAACGGGTATTATTCTAATTATATTCATAGTTTGCTGTCTATGTATTCTGGGCAATAAATTCGGGATTGTGGGACTGCAGAGTATACGAAAGGTACACATTTTACCTAATCGGAATAATCAGCTGTGAACGATGATCAAATTCGGCACACTATGACGTCTCCATACCTATTTTGCAGATATTAGATCCTTTATGCAGCACTTTGCTATCAAATGATATGCTAATAGCTCTGTCCAGTGCTTCAAATTTAAAATTTTTCCTCTGAAAGCCACAGCATTAAATAAGCAAACTGCATTTACAAAAGTAATAGATTTTTTATAAACTTTTTTACAACTCACCGTCAGTCCCAATAATAAAATCTCTAATAAACTCTCAGAACCACAGCTGGTAGTTTTGGTAGTGTTTGCTGGACATTGCATAATATAGTATTTAATCAAAAATGCTCTAAATGCTCTAATTACGCTAAAATATAACTTGGCTCACTCGAGAATGAAAATTGTTCGCAGTAAATATCTACTTGTTATATTTAAATGTAAAAATTTGCTTTTAGAGAAAAAAATTACCACTTTGTTCTTCAAAATCTGTGAGACTGGACTATATTATTCTAAGGGAAAGAGTAACCAGCTTCAGGATTATTCTCCAATTTTTACTGCGAAAGTTATGTGCTGATTAAAATTAGTTCAGAAACATACTTTACAATTTTCAAAGCCACAATCCTTAGATACCCTCAGTAAAAGCAGAATTTCATTTTCTACCATTTAAATACTATGATAATTTTATAAATGCAATGCAAAATTAGGAAAGAAAGATATTGGTATGAAATAAAAAGAAGTTCAGAGTGGGCGTACCAGAACTAAATAATTCTGCATTGCATTTATAAAATTATCATACTATTCAAATGGCAGAAAATAGAATCCTGCTTTTAATAAATAATCTAATCTAATCATATCAATATCTCCTTAAGTACAAGGGAATTTACTGAATATTCTTCCTTAAAAATACATTGTAATGCGAATTGTGGCTTACAACTATTGAACAACATACCGGATTTTTAACATTTTAAATACAAAATGTATGAATTATTTATCAGGCGATATACCTATTGACGGCATCATGCTTTTAATATGTTCCAAAGACAACTGTGGGGGTCATCAAATAGAGATTTCAGATCTATTATCTGACGCTAAACAGTGGTGGAGCGTAATTTACTGATTTTATTTATTAATATATGCATGGAATGAAAGGAATGACCATTTGGTTTGGAGGGGTAGATGTAATGAATTTTAACATTCCATTTAACAGATAAAAAGCATGAATAAAGCATGGATTAATGAATGGTCTTTGGAATTTATAGCACAAAGGTGTAATAGTTACTAGAAGTGTGGTCTCTGAGGGTAATGCGTATAAACTTATGGAACTTTCGGCTTGGTGACTCAGTAGTTAAGGCATGAGTAAAGGCTGGAGATATGTGAGCTAGCATGCAACAGAAGCTATCTAAATACAGTGTGTGAATGCCGTCAGATATACAGCACGCCATCAAATCTGCAAACGTCGAAAAAAACGTAGCGTAGTAGCGAGATTGGGAAGCATTGACTTGCCAGTGTATGCTGACGCAAGGTCAAGGTTCAATATAACGCGGCTGTTTTGTTTCCTCTTGCAGTGAGGCGGCCGTCATGGACAGGCTGTACCAAACTGCAGTTGTTTACATTACCAATAATAGTACAGTCCATGTGCAGTATTCCTATGCAAAAACGCACACGCTCTGTCATTTCGACATGAGTATTCAAAGGCCAGCTTATCTCAGTGTAAGTGGGTATTGGAAGCATCTTTATATTTGCGATGTGAACGTACCTCTCCTTGAGATCAATGATGTACGTCTGTAGTTGGAATGAAATTGATAACATGACCTCAGTGTAATAGGGCACTTCATAGTAACTGAATTAATCATAAACCTTATCTTTGACAAGGGGAAGTGATAAGTCAATTACATATTATTGTTTTGTAAAACAGAAAAATTATGCTGGTCAAGATTCATTGTCCAGTAAGAAGTCTGGTCTGGTAAACATAAGGTTTCAACACCGGTAGAGAATAAGCAAAATGAATTCATGGTGAGGCACCAAGGTGTGACATATATCTCATGTAGTTTTGTGAAGTGCTGCAGCTTGTGAAATATAAACAAATATAAACCTTTATTAGGCAGGACTTACACAGGGGATACCGGGGTAGCAGTATCTGGATACTCTGGTGGTTAGGCGGGTGTAAATCACTTGCAAGCTACCATATGTGATCTACGTTTGCCGCAGAATGGATTCTTCTTTCAAACGATTGGGAGATTAATGTCGTTCCATACCAAGAAGTGTTTATTTAAATTGGTCTGTTGATTTGGTCCTTGGCTGTCCTATATCTGGTCATCTCATTGGGATAAAACTTCAAGTTCTCTTCGGCTGCTTCCTTTGACATTTTAATATTAACATTTTATATGGTGGGTTACCGGTCCATCGGACAACCTCATTAAACTAGTGAGACACAACTGTATTACGATTGGGAATTTTCCAGGGAAAAAGGAACTGATGACAATAATAAAGCAAACTCCATAGTGCAGAGAGGATATACGGAAAATACAATTAAACTTTAACCAGCTTTACCAATGATGATGTCCATAATGATATTCATTCGTTAATTGGCATATTACTCAAATTGAATACGATCGGAAATGGACAAGAACAGTAGATAAACAACGAATAAGCTTTCATTTTTGGCAACATCTGAGAATTAGCAGAACCCGAATGAGATCGGCAGTTGGTCCCTTGAGGAGCCATTGTGTCACGTGAAATTTCTGCATATAATGGGAAAAAATAAGAACACTCCGTCTGATCCTTATGCTATTATATGACATATTACCATATTATCCTAAATGGTATAAATGTTCGGAGGAATTGAATTTAGAGATGACTAACGAAGAGAGACGAGTTCCTAAACAATACTCCTGGGTATAATAAATGGGATAGGTCATTTTAAAACTACACTATACGTTGAAGAATTTATGGTTTAACTAACACGTTACATTTTCGCTGTGATCCAATTATCCCAAGACAGGAAGTGATGTCTTGAATTTTGCCCCGACGTCCACGTAAAGGCAATTTCTACTTGCTGACAGTTTCTAGAAATTGCCTTTGTGGTGACAGTCCTTTGGCCTTGATGTTCTCCGTTGTCATTTATATTTGATATGTGTTTTGATATAAAATATACTATCTGAGGATACTTGTGTGACTTTAGATTGATATATTTTGCATTTTGTGTAAATATCGCGGCTAATACCATGCTTCTCGTTTCTGAAGTTGCATCATTTTGCTTCTGTAGGATTAAGATTAATGAGTGTTGGATTTCTTATTAAAAAAATAACATCACACGGAGCCGTGGCTCAGTTTCTTACCTCCTGTCACATCAATGAAGGTCAATAAATGCCATATTCTAATTCTGTAACCATCCCTCTTTGTAAGTACTCTTGCCGCTGAATGACGGAAAAATAAGAGAATCATGAAAGTCGTATTGTTCCTTCAATCAACAGGTGTTTACGACTCCCTGAAACAGCATATTTTACATTTTACTCATAAATCTTTCAGAGCAATGTAAATACAGTCTCCTTCCTTGAAAAGTTAACTAAAAGGATTGAGTGAATTAAGTAAGCAAGGAAATGAATTTCAGATGGAGATTAAAAGATAAACGTGTGCTATTAAGCACCAGGGAAACATACAAAGTGTGTTACAATGAAACTGTGTTCCACGATTACTCGGTTGCAGTTTTTTAAATCTATACTCAGGTGCACTATCGTGGCTTTTTAGAAATAGTGTCACTTTCAACATTTAAAACAATTTTCATTATACAAGTAGTCTGAATTTGCTCAGTTTTTACAGCTGGGGGATTTTCTTAACCAGCTGCAGATTTGCTTCGGGTAATCTTACATTAAAAAACGTTTTATTAGAGTACGTCATTCTGTTGTCCCATTGTAAACAAAACTAGTATTTTTCCCTTTAAGTTCCAGAATTGTAAGTGTGGTTTATAAATAGCTATAAAAGGAAAATGTGAGCTTAGTGATACACTTAACTATTCTAAGCAAATCAGTGAACAGTACACTCCGAAAAAAGTCCATTTTGCTAAGGTTTGGAGCTTAAAGTAAAATCCAACGTCAATTATTCACTTCTCGTTGATTGGGATTTAATTGTTTCTGTTGGGTATTATGGGCATTTATACAGGTGCTTTATTGTTTTATTCTGTTAAAAGGAGAGTTGGCTTACATCAAAATTGGCATATCCCCAAAATAAAAGCAATTAATATATTTTGAGTAAGACATGACTCTTGATAATTTGGACAATGGAATATCACCTACTTGGTTAGATCACCTCTTGTTCTTTGCTAACATACATTAGTTGGAAACTACCTACTGACAGGAAAGTGCAGCGAACTTTTGCAACCGTAAGTTCTACACCTGTAAATATCATTTCAACCAATTAAAAGCCTAATGTCACCGTCTCCATATGTAGTAATCCAGTCGGTACTACTAGTCCGAAAAGCCGGGGCGAGGGAAGCCGAAGCACTGAGCCTGTTAGAGGATCCAGGGTTGAGAGGCCAGCCCAACTCCTACGATGAGAGCGAGAGAAGTGAATGATAGTATGAGGGTGAAGTGAATGATAGTATGAGGGTGAAGTGAATGATGGAACAATTGGTGGAATAATGCCGGGGGAAACCGGAGACTCGGAGGAAACCCGCACTAGCGTTGTGTGTCCATCACAAATCTCACTTTGCGGTCACCTGGAATAGAACCCGAGCCGAGCGGTCTAACCACTCGGCCACGGCGCGGCCAACACATATCCACGCATATACATAGACACACACATACGCGCACACACACATGCTTAATAAATGTATTCAGGTATGCGCAGAATCTATAGAATTGTAGTAAAGAGCTTAAGCTATTTCAAAGTGAACAAGCCACTGGAGGAAGTCCTAGGGAATACTTAAGTACTAAATTAGTTGCCACAAGAACAAAAAAGACGTAGGACCTATATTGCATTAATTTATTTAAAAAAAATTAACATCGCGTAATGAATTTTGAAATACCGGCAGTCGATTCTGTTCATCTGTTTACTACATCAGCTCTTTACAACATCTCTTTACTACAGACTGTTTACGACTGACCCTTGGCGAGTCGTCGCGTCCTTAAATATCCCATTGATAATTCGAGACTGTACTGTAACAATCACTAGATGTTTCTCGAATAAACAAGACATCGAATGTTCTGTCACTAGACGAAATCCAAACCTTGCAGAAGCGTAACTTAATCTGTGCCGGCAAGTCCTTTATCTCAGCTATTTTTATTTGCCGGCTCTTTGTGTACACAAGCTGTGCTATCGTAGATAACGGGTTCGCGACAACATCTTTCCTTGCATTATTATTTGACGACACAATCTCATCTTCAAATTAATTCCACGATATAAAATACAGAAGTTTTTGGATAAGCTCTTCTCAGTAAAATAAAGAGTCATTTATGAAAATGTACTTGTTAACTTCTTTTGTTGTACGTCAGTAAACATATTGGGTAAATATATTGTGACTTTGTGGGTTCGTGAAATAAAAAGTCCAATTTCACCACTCAAAAATGTTCTTTATTTCCACCGACTTACAGTTTAACACCCGCCAACCACACCAAACCACGCAATACACCAATCACGATTCACCAGTCCGTCCGTTACAATTTCACTGCACTCGTAATTACGTAAGCTCCGGTACACATTCACAGTTACGTACAGTCTTCCGTTGCACAATCTTTCCGTTCATTAACACGTCACTGACTAACACTGCCTACTTACACCAAGAACTGTCCTCACTCACACACACTAACCAACTGATTGACCAACTCTCCCTGTCCGTCTGTAACCCTCTTTATATAGGAATATCGCCGGTTTCTAGTGATCAGGAGAATGTTCCAGATTCCGTAATTTCTGGAACCAGGTGGACAGAAACAGACGGCACACTGATGTTTTTCCTCCCAACCACTGCCTGTCACCACTACAAGACAAACGAGGAGAAGGTGTGGCTAACCGAACCTCCCCTGCGTTCCGCTGCCAGCTGCTTTCACAGGGTGTTCCGGCGCTCGCGTTACACTGCTCCCTCCTCAAAGCTGTTCGCCCCGAACAGCCCCATCGTAGCGTGCGAGGCGGTCCAGGTGTACCACCAGCATCTGCTCGGAGTCTCAGCCAGAAGTAGCGCTGCCGTAGTTTGTGAATCATTCGGTTCGCTCCCAGGTGTCCTCCTGAAGTACCGGCGTGCACTTCCTCCAAGACTTCCGGGACCTTGCTCCGGGGAAGTACCAACTGTCCTCTCTGCGCCTTCCCATCGGGTGACTCCCATACCCGGAACAGCACGCCCTCTCTGGTCTTCAACGAGTCCCATTGGGCCCAGTACGACTTGTAGGTGGCGCTCCTGGGTGCGATGTCCTCCCAGGTTGGTCTCGTCCCTGCGTCCACTTCCCTCAAGAGTGGCCCCAAGTCTGCGTCCGCCAGCTGCTCCCTCCTCAGGCCTGCGCTATCCCAGCCTTCAGCAGGCACTGCCACAACTACTCGGACTGCTGCGGCACGCTCCTTCTCTTCCACTCTTGTGCGCTCATGGCCATCCTGGATCTGCGATGGGACACCTCCACTGTAATGGTCGCTAGCGTCGGTGTCCACAATGAAGGCGCCACCCGGTTGTGGGAAACCCAAAATTGGAGCACTGCACAGGGTCTCCTTCGGGTGCTGGAAAGCGTCTTCGGCGTCCTCCGTCCACACATAAGGCCGGTTTTCCTCCGTCAGGCGGGTGAGGGGTTTTGCGATGTTGTCGGCCTTTTCCTCTAAATCATTCAGGCGGTCGTCTACTTGACCCTTCCGCTTGCCCAGGTTCGTGACGTCATCCCTCACGCCGGCCAACCGTTCCTCAAACTTTGCGGCGAGAGCCTCGTTCGCCGCCTTCATTTCCGTGGCCAGACTGCCGTTCGCTGCTCTCATTTCCGTGGTCAATTCGCTCTTTATTTGTTTCAGTTCCGCGGCCAGGTTGTCATTTGCCGCTTCTGTTTTGCAGCGAGGTTTTCATTTGCCGTCTTCATTTCTTTCAGTTCCGCTAAAATCTTTTCTAATGCTGCCTCCATGGTTGTAATGTTCGGTGATGTTATGTTGTTTTCCCGCTTCCTGACACCAGTGTGACTTTGTGGGTTCGTGAAATAAAAAGTCCAATTTCACCACTCAAAAATGTTCTTTATTTCCACCGACTTACAGTTTAACACCCGCCAACCACACCAAACCACGCAATACACCAATCACGATTCACCAGTCCGCTCGTTACAATTTCACTGCACTCGTAATTACGTAAGCTCCGGTACACATTCACAGTTACGTACAGTCTTCCGTTGCACAATCTTTCCGTTCATTAACACGTCACTGACTAACACTGCCTTCTTACACCAAGAACTGTCCTCACTCACACACACTAACCAACTGATTGACCAACTCTCCCTGTCCCTCTGTAACCCTCTTTATATAGGAATATCGCCGGTTTCTAGTGACCAGGAGAATGTTCCAGATTCCGTAATTTCTGGAACCAGGTGGACAGAAACAGACGGCACACTGATGTTTTTCCTCCCAACCACTGCCTGTCACCACTACAAGACAAACGAGGAGGAGGTGTGGCTAACCGAACCTCCCCTGCGTTCCGCTGCCAGCTGCTTTCACAGGGTGTTCCGGCGCTCGCGTTACAATATTCTTACTTTCCAGTAGGACATTCAAAAGTTCATTTCTACACCCTATTAGTATGATATCAAAAGGTTTAGGCATGTAATGTGAACTCATAAACAGTTTATCTTTTACATTTTGTCTTGCTATAAAAGGTAGAATCAGATTCATATGTCTGGAACTAATTCAAAAATATGTATCATCCTTGGTCCTCATAATATACATTCAACCCTAATTGCTGTATTTAAATTTGAAATGTATCTACCTGAAATTGTGTAATTTTTTAGTTTCTCTGATTGGTACGGTGAAGAAAACAAGCAGAAAAGAAGAAAATTATGCATAGGGAATTTTAAATCAAATGAGCGCGCTAATGTGTAATTTGAAACTGTGTGGGTAGGTTGGTGCATCTCGGTGATTTGGTGTGATTGCCGGAGTATGGGCCTGCAGGCTGGCTCGTCATCGGTGTCTCATATTATAAGTTCGTTCACGGCTTCTCTTCAGGTCCGGATAGCTGTCTCCATAGATTTTTTATGCTTGCTAGAATTATCTCGGTGGAGAGACAAGAATCTTTGCTTATGGAAATGAGTGGCAGCGGAGGTTCCAAGCCAAGGAGGTAGGAGCTGGTGATAAGAATATTGCCAATCTCGCTAATATATGTATTTTAGTTATATTTCTTTGTTAATTGTCAATCATCAAACGCATATTCTGAAAATATTCCTGGCAATCGGTCTAACCGAGCGGGATGAGTAAGACGGTTTCGTCTGGCACCCCTTCGGTTCCCGTGGCCAACCTATCTGACACATGGTTTTCTTTTGGGGGTTTTCCCGGATCACCAGCGATGTAACAACCCTACCCGGGTAGGGTAGTTACATCTAGTGAGGTAGTTACTCTCCCGAATTTCCTGTCTCTCCATATCATCTTCATTATCATTTCACATCTCTCATCTGAAGGCCTATTTGAAGGAAGAAGGGTGTCTCGGTGGTGCATGGCAGCATTATATTGTCGCGAGCCATCGTTGCGACTGGTGCGGCTGGCGCACTCAATGGGACAGATAGTGCAGCGCGGAGATAAAGAGGTTGCCGAAACAGATAAACATAGATGATTGGAAGGTTCGTCTTTCCTCTGGTGTCGTCTTGATGGTTAGAGAACATTCCACTAATTTCTGGAACAGTGAGTGGATATTTAAAAGAAGCCGTGGCTAGTTTATCGGACAGTCGTAAGTGGACTCGATAATTGTGCGCGTGCATCTCAGACTTGAAAGTGAACTCTTTTGTTTATTTACGTGCGCGGAAGTGACGAGTGATTGCGTTGGTTTATGTTACGTCAGCTTGCTGCAATGGGGTGTACAAACGGTGTCTTTCTACCGAAATAAAAATAATTTTGAAGTTCTGCAAACTTGACTTTTAATTTTACGAACCCACAAAGTCTCAATTGGTGTCAAAAGTGAAATATACGACAGTGGAAGCTGCATTGCAGAAATTCGAGAAGAGTTGACAGAAATGAATGACAACCTCTCTGCGGAAACAGGAGCGGCAAATAACAACCTGGCCGCAGAACTGAAAGAAATGAAGACAGCGGATCACACCCTCCCTGCGACGTTAATCATGGAAATGAAAGCAGGGAACGATAGCCTGGCAACCAAAATAAAGGCGGCGAACGAGTACCTCGCCGCAAAATTTAAAGAGCAGTTGGCCGGCGTGAGAGATCACGTCGCGCAACTGGGCAAGTGGACCGGTCAAGGGGACGAGCGCCTTAACAACTTAGAGAGAAAGGTCTACAGTAACACCAAGTCCTTTAGGGCTACCGTGGAAGACGTCGAAGACTAGCGAACCGGGTTAACAACCTAGAGGGAAAGGGTGACAGCAACACCAAGTCCCTGAGCGCCATGGTGGAGGACATCGTCTGCAGAAGGATGAAGGATTTAAAGGCCAAAGCGCCTGGACGCGACATAATATCTGCGCGCGTCAAACCACCAAAATACGATGGCACGTCAACATTCGAAGTCTTCTGCCGCCAATTCGACACAGTGGCTAAGCACAAGTGGTCACCAGAGGAATAGGCCGCACAGCTAACAGCCATCCTCCAGGGATGGGCTGCAGAAGTCCTGAGCGCGGTCCAGACAGCGGCGGTGCTCTAAGAAGAACATCTGGGAGGCCCTAGAAATCCGCTTCGGGAAACACCGCTTGCCGCGGTCTACCGCAGCCAACTGAAATAACGGCGAGGTAGCCAGAGGAGAGGCTGCAGAAGTTCGCCCTGGCAATTGAACAGCTAGGCAGCAAAGTCTTGGACGACCTCCCGCCTGAATAAGTATCCCGGGAAGCGGCCTACACATTCGTCGACGGGGTGCGAGACGTCGAGATACGTCAGCGCTAATGCTTGGCGACTACATGACCATCCACTAGGCGCTAACGGCCGCATTGAGGATGGAGGCGGCCAAGGTGACGGCTACCCGGACGTCGAGAACAAGGAGTATCCACTACAGTGGGGACTGAAAGGCAGCCGAGGGACGCCGGCGAATACCAAGTGGCGTGTGTTGGGGGTGTGGCCAACCGGGACACGTAGAGATAGTATGCCTACATCAGGCAAAGCAGCCGGAGAAACGAATAAGGGCCAGCCTGGCAAGGGGCATGTCGGCGCCATCACCACCATTCCCTAGAATGACACTGCGTGCCGTCAGCCGACGGATGGATAACAGCCTCATCGCGGACGGTTGGGTGACAGTGAAGACCTGTCGCGTGCTCGTGGAAAACGGGGCAGCGTGACTTTCATCAGACCTGAGGAGCTTGGGGCTTGCCGTCGAGGAAACCGAGCCAACCATACCAGTTTGTGATGGCATCGAGAGACACCTTGCCTGTGGAGAAGGAGGCCCTGGTGAATTTGACCTTAGGACGGAGTGCCGTGCGTCAGTGGCTGTTCGTCGCAAGGGCGGCAGAGGAGGTGATACTGGGACAGGATGCCCTCAGGAGCCACGAGCGGACGGTCGAAGTCAGCAGGAAGGTCCTGGGGCTCAATGGAGAAGAGGTGATACTCCGGCAACCCGAAGTACGCCCTGGAATTTGCAGGGTCGTCCCCGCGAGAAGGGAGGTGGTGGTGATGGCGCGACTGGAAGGCCAGCGGGCAAAGAACTTGTTGCTAGGCCAGAAGACGCCTTTACATGGGCTCTGTGTAGCCAGGACATTGTTGCCGTGCCAAGAGAAGGTGCCGGTGAGGCAGATCAACCCAACAGAGACCGATCCCAACGTCCAGGCAGGGACGGAGTTGGGGACGTGCTAGCCCGTAGTCAGCGTAACACCAATCGACAAGACCTAAGAGCCGGTGCCGACGCAACACCTGGGGCCCCAGTTGGAAGACCTATTGAAGAGGGCGGCCTACCAACTGACCGCAGAATAGCTGAAGAAGGTTCGACAACTGCAGAGAATATACCAGCGCGTTTTCAGGCAAGCTGACAGTTGAGTCCAGAGGTTCTACTCCCATTAGCCTTGAACCCGTAGGAACAAGACCCGGGCCTCTTTCAACCAGGGAGTTATCCGAGCTGTCCCAAAGGGCGCTCGGCATCCTCCGTGGGGCTTTCCGTAGGGCAAGAACTAGTTACCTAACAAGCCCCCCATCTGGTCCTATGGACACAAGACGGGATGGAAGTGGATACGCCACTTACGCGCGCCAACACCAAAGGTGGAGACTACCGATATGACCTCGGTGGGGCCGCCTGGTGATCTAGCACACCTTATACTAGCTTTGCAGGCTAGTACCCGGGAGACTCAATGGCTTCCCTCAACCACGTCCGAAGGCGTACCCGATTCCCACGTGTATCGGGAACACACCGCCCCCTCGAAGCCATCCCAATCCGAACAACTCCCGAAGGTGGGGCTCAGATGTTCGGCCTGAGGTTCCTCTAGTAACGTCAGAGGTACCACGAGTGCTAAGGGTCCGCAGCGCCCGCACTTTGGCAGCTGAAGGGGACGGATCCCCTCCCCTACGGGAAGGCAAGCTGACAGCGACTAAGGCCGCACAGACCGAGTGCTGCAACGCATCGACAGTCGAGACGTCCGGCCTATTCAGCAACCACCTACACGCGTGTCACTGGCAAAACAACTGGCGGTACGGGACATGCTACAGGGCATGAGATCCAGGGGTGTGATTGAAGTGTGTGACAGCCCTTGGTGTGCCCCTGTATTTCGGTTGACGAAGAACGGCGAGCTACGCCTCTGCGTGGACTATACGAAGCTGAACGCTGTCACCAGGAAGGATTGCTTCCCCTTACCCTGGATTGACGACGCTCTGGACACGCTTGCTGGTGCGCAGTGGTTCTCAACCCTGAATCTGATGTAGGGTTACTGGCAGGTAGCTCTAGTCCTGAGAGGCAAGTAGAAAACCGCATTCTCGACAGTGCAAACGCTTTGGCATTTCAGTTATGCCCTTTGGGCTTTCTAAGGCACCAGCTACATTCCAACGCCTCATGGAGTCAGTGATGAAAGGATTGACTTATGACGCCTGCCTGCTATACCGGGACGACATCATCATCGTCGGCAAGACTTTCGAAGACCATCTCGACAATCTGAGAAGGTGCTACAGAGACTGCAGGCGACCAACTTCAGGCTGAACGCGAAGAATTGCCAGCTCTTCCGCAAGGAAGTCCACTACTTCGGCCGCATAGCCTCACCAACCGGAGTGGTCAAAGACCCGAAGAAGACACAGACCGTGAGAGATTGGCCTTGACCAAAGAATAAGAGAGAATTGCGCAGTTTCCTAGAGCTGTGGAGTTACTACCGCCGTTTCTCCAACATCGCCTAGTCCCTCACCCACCTGACGGAACACAATACCTCTACACCTGTAGTCGGATGGCATGGTCGAAAGGTATACCCTAGAAGAACAACTGAGGAATGTCGTGGCCAGTCATCAGCGAGACTGGGACGTCGAGGCGCCACTGTTCTTGCTGGCATACCACCCCTCAACACACGACACCACTGGGATGACGCCAGCCAGCGTAACGTTCGGCCGAGAGTTACGTCTCCCTTGTGACCTGGCATTTGGAAGTCCTCCGAAAGCAAAACAGCGGGCTGCGAAATATGTGTGGAGCTTAGTGGATTATCTCTACGACATGCACGAGAAGTCTCGTCAGAACATCCAGATGGCGAGCGACTGCATGAAGACCCGGTACGACAGGCAAGCTATCAGTCTAGGATTCCGGTAAGGTGACCTGGGCTGGTTGTGCCGCATAACCCGGACAAAGGGACGCTGCCCGAAACTTGAGCAACTAAGGCAAGGACCGTACCGTGTGGTAAAGAGGATTAACGACGTGGTCTACCGCATCCAGAATGTGTCCCAAGCAAAAATGTTGTTGGTACACCTGGATCGTCTGGCCCGCTACGATGGTGCTGTTTGGGAGGACCAGCCTTGAGGAGGTAGCAGTGTCGCGAGCCATTGTTGAGACTGGCGCGACCGGCGCGCACAATGGGACCGATAGTGCAGCGCGGAGATGAAAAGCTTGCCGAAACACATAGAGATAGATGACTGGAAGGTTCGTCTTTCGTCTGGTGACGTTTTGATGGTTAGAGAACATTGCACTAATTTCTGGAATGGTGACTGGAAATATAAAAGAAGCCGTGGCTAGTTTATCGGACAGTCGCAATGGGACTCGATAATTGTTCGCGTGCGGCTGTGATTTGAAAGTGAGCTCCTTTGTTTATTTACCTGTGCAGAAGTGGTGAGAGATTGTGTTGCTTTATGTTACGTCAGCTTGCTGCTAAAGGGGTGTACAAACAGTGTCTTTCTACGGAAATAAAGAGCATTTTGAATTTCTGCAAACTTTACTTTTAAGTTTACGAACCCACGTGAACGACTTCCTCCCGCGGTCGGTTGGTTGCCGGTCTCCGAATCGGCTGCTGGGACCATTTCCTTACCACAGTAGTGGGAAATATTAGTTGTCCTAGCCTGACGTGGAGATTTCCATCAAAGTAAAATGTAGGAACCCTGCCCTCTGCACTATGTTGGTTCCTTTTGGCGGCCACCCTCTGTCTCCTCTCAGCTCATTCTTCCTCCCGAGGATGGCCCGCAGTGCCGAATCTTCTCCGCAGTAATCCTATCCTAATGCGGTCTAATGTTTACCGAAATAGACGATTTCGCAGAATTTGGAAAATGTACTTACTTATTCATTGTAACGGAAGCTCTTAAACACAGTACTTTTATATTACTTTGTATAGTCACTTAACTGAGGCCTGAATCACTCTACGGCGTGCGTGTTTTTCGCTGGAATTACTAAAAGAGTATGTAATTTGCACAATTATTACTTTTGCTCGAATATACTTGCTCAGTGACCTGGAGTTTACTGACTGGCACTTAAGACGTGAGCCTGGACGAATGACACCCTCAAGACTGCTTTTACGATTTCTCAAATCTTACTTATATAGGATGTGTACACCGAGCCCTAGTTCAATGCCCTAGCTCCCGTTTGGCTATTTTTCCCCGCCGTTGAAACGTCGGTCTGCCGTTATGTCACTTTGAACTTTTCTTACTGATTTTACTGCTACATCTCGTGAAAACCCTATCACGTGACACAGGAACTACCCTAATTATGCGCTACTACTACTAATACCACTCCACTACTACTCCACTACTTCTGCTGCTGTTGCTGCTGACGTTCCTTTCACATATTACAATTGGACAATAGATTTTCACATCTCGCTGAAATAAAAAGTTTCTCGCTAAATTCTGTCAACATATTACTATGTAGCTATCAAAGACAGTTTTAAGCTTTCGTGAAACACGGAAACAGGGAAATCTTTGCATAGGCCAATATTTGCTTACACATCAAATTCACAATTCTGCGATTTGCAGTATCTATTTCAATTTGACGAAATTAAACATAATTAGGATTCCTATAATTAAATATATCTACATCATTAACTCCTAGATCAAATAAGGTTTAAAAATAGACGGCGAGTTGTTTTTCCGAAGGATTTCTTTCGCAATTTCTATACTAGTTACCTAGTCATCTTATATAAACGCTGAACTTTTCTATTTATAGTGTTAGAGTGACGTAGTGCTGATTATCTGGTAGACAAGCAGCTATATTTCATCATTCAGTTTGGTAATTAGAAAGCCATATGATAAGCTCATATAATAAAGATTTCCTTCAGACTTCCACGCTGTTGTATTAACCATTCCAAAGAGAAAATAAATTAACATGTCACGTTTCACACCATGGAGTCATCTGAATGGGATTAAACTTGATCTGGAGGTTTGACATGTAGATTAATATTCTTATTTATAAACTAGTTTCCAAATTAACATTTTAATTTTGTGAACCCTCCAACGATAAAGAATTTAAGAGAATGATTCCAGCAACGTCGAAGGATATCTCATGCTGTAACTCCGTAAATATTCCAGGACTGTATAAGACGTAAAGGTACAATTTTTATGGTCAAACATAAAATATCC
This sequence comes from Mantis religiosa, assembly GCA_030765055.1. NCBI lineage: Eukaryota > Metazoa > Arthropoda > Insecta > Mantodea > Mantidae > Mantis > Mantis religiosa. The sequence goes on along the minus strand of CM060950.1, from coordinate 80,711,852 downwards.
AATTTTTGTGTATGCAGTGGCTATATCTTAAAATAATAGAACGGACAGGGGAACAATCACTGCAGTCACACCGCTACGCACCTGAAAAATTGATGGTATAATGTCTGCTGTATATAAACCACGTGCACCAAAAATATGCTGCGGAGTAGAACCGCAACGCCCAAAAAGTGCTGCATGCGACCACTTGCAAGTAGCTGCTGGACATCTCTCGTGAGCTCTGTGGTGGGTGTGGAGCTCCTTACGTATGCCATGTGTAGACCGCTGCCCAGCAGGGATAAAGAATTGTGTTATTATGACTATATGTTCCTGCATATTCTGGACTAACTTTCGGATACTTCCAGCTATACTCCGCACTTCTTTTTTGTCACACAGGCCCCACCTCGAGCAGAGAGGATGCCATAAAGCTCTCAGGCGCGTAAAATTGTGAGCATATAGTTCCCTTGTGAGCTCATATTTGTTTATATTTTTATAATGAAACTAAAACTATTAAATTATGCATATATAATGCGTTAAGCAGTTGCCAAAGTCTGCCTTAAAGTAATAAAGTAATAAACATAGCAAAATCCACTGTGAAAAACACAGCACAGCTTTCGCAAAGGAAAGATTTCTCTTAAACCAAAAGCTAAAAGAGTCCAACTTACAGTTAATATCTCTTTTCCTCTTTCCCTCTCTGACTGATTGTGATTCACGTCATGGCCTTTTATAGATTTATTATAACTGTTTAATAATATATACTATAAAATTAACTTCATGTAGAGCGACACACAGCTTTGTAAAAATAATTCAGGTAAATTAAGACACTGTAACAAGGAAATGCTAATAATAAAGAATTCAGCAAACATGTGCTTGATACTTTTTAATTTATATGAAGACGAAAGCTGCAAAACTTTAGCTGAATAAAATATTAGGACTTCCAAATAAGATATAAAAATTTCGGCTATGCATTTATATGCTTACGAGAAAGGAGGATTGAGAAAACTAAAATAAACTGCAGAGTGATTTAAAACTAAACGGTTTTAGTGAAGAAAAGTAGTCAGAGTGAAAAATTCAAAGTCATAGCCCGGATTTGAACCACGGATCTTCCGAACTCCGTTCGGATGCTCTAACCATTGAGCTACCATGGCACAAGAATACCAGGAGCATTCCAATATGGGCCAAAATAAAGCATGTCAGAAGCATAAACAAGAATTTAGAGACATCAGTTTGAACGAGACGGAGAGTAGAAAGATTCTCTTATACGTAATACTGCTACGGATTTCTTGTTTCTTAAAATTCTCAGTTCTCTTCCTAAGATCTTTTCAGAACGCTACTCCAAGAGAAATATCTGAAAATATAGAGTATTAAAATATCTCCAGCTGCTTCCTGCTATTATTTCGGAAATAGAAACCTTCGCATGCTTTTATAAAAAAAAATTATCTGGTTGTGATACAATTAAATCAACAAAATCTGTACACCCATACTTAATACCTGGCACAGCTAAGTGGCAGTAAGAGCTTAAAATGACAACAAAGAGACGAAAGTCTGTGTAGTCCATCCACTGTTGCGGGAAAATAAAGACACACAAATTATCTGTTTCGCATTAACATATTGTGTGTTATTTAAGCTCTGTGTTATTTGCTGCCGCAATTAGATTTTCTGATGTTTGTTATATACGAAGTTGATTAAAGTGTACCTAGAGTACTTATAATTAGGCCACTCCCAGAACACAGCTTGGGAGGGCACTGCAGCTGCTCCACATTAGGCGACATTTGCATAAATGCCAATTCCATTAGAAAAAAGGCACACTTAATTAGTGTCCTCCATGCAGGAGTTGCTACTTTGGACGAAATCTACAAACATTTGTAGTAGGAGCTTAAAAACACGACCATTCCTTTATTGATGGACCAAACTGAAGGGAGGTAAGTGTGACATATCTCGGCCGTGGCTCTGAATTGTTATACCAGCCCTCAAATACTACGAATATTAACTATTTTGACATAAAAATCCTATTAAACAGTGCTCAAAAATATTGAGGTGGAAGGCGATCATCTCAGTTAAATTTCACGGCAGGAGCCAAACCACTTGTCCGCTGTCAATAATAGAGATATGCAACATACTTATGCTCTCGCTCTGATGAATTTATGAATGTTTGGGGATGTGGCCGTAGTTATGAGGTATTTCATACTAAAGCTCTTAGACGAAGTTCCATAAAGTTCCATAGAAACATTAGGATTTTAAACCCACAATACCAAGTGGAACTACTTGAAATATTTCTAGAAACAGGAACGCTGGAAGAACTATTTTTATGCAAAATATCTCAGGTAGGTTTGGATATTCTAAGTAGTACATCCCACATAATTTGGGTGTATACACAAACACACACAGTGAGCTTGCTCTGTTTTGAAAGCATCTGGATTACGAATGGTATAGGAGTGTTGTTTTCTTTTGTGGCTGAACTAAATGAGTACAGCAAGCCGGATATCAGCCATCTCCCTCTTAGTTACGTAGGTCAAGAAACGGAAGTATTGTAACCCCTCTGATCTCTTGGCCTTTTGCGGTCATTATGCCCCAGAGGTGCATTTTACCTTCATCAACAGAGAGCACGTTGCTTCGGTCGGCTTCAAACGAAAGCCTTTAAATTAACTCGCCATTAATAAACATTCCGATAAGGCAAGCTTGCAAGCCATAATGATTGTAATTTGGATTTGAACACAAGGAAGTGTAGAAGCTAAGTGCACATTTACCTCTTAATAACCCAGGAGTACTAAGAGAACGTAGTGAATATTTAAAATAAATATTACATTAATTAGGAGGTAAATAATAACGAATATATTGTTACGAACTTACCATTAGAACATTTAAATTTTATTTTTGTTATTGCTCTTCTGCATGAAAAATATACAGCTTTAAAAATAATTATTTTAATCGGTATTTAAAGAGTTGATATTATATGTGAGCTTAAAAATAAATTAAAAGTTATATTAACGGATTTTTCTTGTGTGACGCGACTGACCCTGAGTTCCATTATTGCTACTCTGTGATCAGCTTCCGCAAGTGTGAGGAATAACGGTATTGGAGCACGGGATAACGATAGATTGGTCTGGGAATAAGATATTGCAGAGCTATATGTTGAATGTTCTTATTTTTGGTGTGAGCTAAAGAGTAGTGTGTTTATATAAAAATAGTGTATTTCTGATGCTTTCCCATTGAGGAGTTAAAACGCAAGCCATGGCGTAACAGCCCGAGCAGGCTGCCAACTCGACTGCCGGCCTCACGCCTACATATGCTAGGCAGAGGTGGGCGTTTATCCAATCGATACGGGTAGGAGAAGTGGTCAGTATCTCGGTACCCTCAGCCGGAAAGTTGGCTTTCTAGACGAGGGTTCGCTACCTCAGTTTTCTCATAATGCTGAGTGGGCAGCGGTGTTATTACACGGACTTGAAATCCGCACCCAAATAAGGAGGTACCTAATGAAAAAGCATCAACTCATGTATATAATAAAATAATGTTAAATAATAAAATGTTAATAACAGAACATTGGACTTAATTCTTTCTAATGTAGAAAGTAATAATATTCAGATTGATGAAGAAGTGTAGGTACTGATACCTAAGGATTCCCATCATCCAGCATTGAATATCTCTCTTCTTTCTTATAAAACATCCATAAAAGATAGTTTTTCTTCACATTTAAATTATAATAAGGTAGATTTCTTAAAATTATATCGTGCTTTAAAAAAGTGCAATTGGGAAGGGTTAAGTAAATTTAGTGATGTAAACACTGCAGTTGATTACTTTTATGATACGTCATATGCAGTAATTAATACCTGTATTCCTAAAGTGAAACGATATAAACAAAAATATCCCATTTGGTTTAGTGCTATGATAATTCAAACTATTAAAATTACAGAAAAACTTCGAAAGAAAAAAGAATCTCTCTGAATATTGGTTACAACTTTCAAAGAATATAGAGATAAAGTGAAAAGGTATATCAAAGAAGCATTTACTCTTTATGTGACCTCAGTAGAAACAGATATAATTAGCAATAGTAAAAATTTTTGGTCATTTATAAAGGCGAAAAGGAAGCAGAATCTGAACGAAGCTGAAATGGTATACAATAATAGAAATGTTTGTAAGTCACAGGATATTGCAAACTGTTTTGATGAATATTTTAGATTAGTGTATTCATTTTAAATTCAAAATACAGTCTTCAACCAAATAATTTACTATCTTTGGAAAATTCTAATACTCTTTTAACAGAGGAAATTACATGTGAAGATATTTCAACTGTCCTAAGAATAATAAAACCTAAAAAATCCTCTGTACCTGATAGTATTCCTTCTTATGTTTTTAAAGGTTGCCAAGAGATTTTGATTCGTCCTTTATACTACATTTTTAATCTAATTATTAAGGAATAAAATTCCCTATACTTTATAAATATATGTTTTGGCATGTTAAAAACAGTATTAGTGTCACTCAGCATGGGTTTATGACTAACACATCCATTTTAACTAATTTATGTAATTTTTTCATCATATATCTGGTGCATTTAGATAATAGATCACAACTTGACGTTATTTACACAGATTTTCTGAAAACCTTCGATAAAGTCCATAATGATAAAGTAAGTTGTAAATTGACACTGTATGGCTTTTCTGATTCCATGGTATCCCTAATGATATCCTATTTAAAGTCGAGATTTCAAGTTGCTAAATATAAAAGTAGCACATCCTATACTTATGAAGTTTACTCCGGTGTGCCTCAGGGTTCTAATTTAGTTCCACTACTACTTCTTTTGCTTATAAATGATATATCGTCTGTTGTTACACGTTCAAATATATTACTTTTTGCGGATGATCTATAAATATAGTTAGTTCCGCAAAATCTATCTCTGATTGCGCAAAACATCAAAAAGACCTGAACGCATTAAATAAATGGAGCAAAGACAATAATCTTCCTTTCAATATATCAAAATGCCAAGTTATGGTCTTCTCTAGGCTTAAAAAGTATAGTGTTTTTTACTATAAAATAGATGGAGTTAATTTATAAATTGAAGAAACAACAACTGATTTAGGAGTTATTTTTCATAAATTTCTTTTAACAATTTCTTCATATTTCTTTTAATAAATACATTAACGCAGTAATCAGTGCTGCACATAGAAATTTGGTATTCATTATTTGTAACTCGGCCAATTTCAAGGATATTGGAGCTTTTGTTACATTATATAATTCATTTGTAAGATCCAGACTCGAATATGCTTCACTTGTATGGAGTCCTTATACCACCAAATTTATTAAACTTATCCAAGTTATTTAGTACAAATTTCTAAGGTATGTGTTTTTCAAAACTTTTCATAATATTCCTAAGTTCATATCATATAATTCATTGCTTCAAATATTCGACTTTAGAAGTCTGTCACATAGGAAAAACTGTCAACTATTGCTTTTCCATTACATATTGCTTCATAATATGATTGATGACCCTAACCTAAGACAATTAATACGTTTTACGTTCCAAATGTTGCACCTAATAAATTTCGTAATATTTTTCTTCCTCAGAAGATTGATACTGATTCTTATAATTATTGACCCATGCATAGAATGCAGTCATTAGGAAATAAATTACATTCTTTAAACATTGATATATTTAGTATGAAAATCAGAAACATTTTTATATAAAATATATATCTATGTATATATCTTTTCCTTATTTAACCATTTTTTATTGTTTACGTTTAATTACCGATCTGTTTTCTGTAGTTTCACACACATACACTATTGTGACTTTGTGGGTTCGTGAAATGAAAAGTTCAATTACACAAACTCAACAATGTTCTTTATTTCCACCGACTTACAGTTGAACACTTGCCAATTACACAGAATTACTTGCTGCACACAATTACAATTCGCCAGTTCGACCGTTACAATTTCACTTGTACTCGCGATTACATAAACTCCGATGCACATACCAGTTACGTACAGTCTTCCGTTGCACAGTCTACTCGTTCATTAACACGTCACTGACTAACTCATACACCAAGAACTGCGTCTGTCTCCTCACTCACACTCACTAACCAACTGACTGACTGACTGACTAGCTGCAGCCCTTTTTATAGGCATCTCGCCGTCTTCTCGACGTTTCCAGATGATGAACGATCCCGTAATTTCTGGAACCAGGTGGACAGAAACAGACGGCACAGTCATGTTTTTCCTCCGTCACCACCGCCTGTCACCACTATAAGACAAACGAGGGGAGGGCGTAGCTAACACGGACCTCCCTCGTCTCCCGCTCTCAGCTGCTTTCATAGGGTGTTCCAGCGCTCGCGTTACACTGCTCCCTCCTCAAAGCTGTTCGCCCCGAACAGCCCCATCGTAGCGTGCGAGGCGGTCCAGGTGTACCACCAGCATCTGCTCGGAGTCTCAGCCAGAAGTACCGCTGCCGTAGTTTGTGAATCATTCGGTTCGCTCCCAGGTGTCCTCCTGAAGTACCGGCGTGCACTTCCTCCAAGACTTCCGGGACCTTGCTCCGGGGAAGTACCAACTGTTCTCTCTGCGCCTTCCCAACGGGTGACTCCCATACCCGGAACAGCACGCCCACTCTGGTCTTCAACGAGTCCCATTGGGCCCAGTACGACTTGTAGGTGGCGCTCCTCGGTGCGATGTCCTCCCAGGTTGGTCTCGTCCCTGCGTCCACTTCCCTCAAGAGTGGCCCCAAGTCTGCGTCCGCCAGCTGCTCCCTCCTCAGGCCTGCGCTATCCCAGCCTTCAGCAGGCACTGCCACAAATACTCGGACTGCTGCGGCACGCTCCTTCTCTTCCACTCCTGTGCGCTCATGGCCGTCCTGGATCTGCGGTAGGACACCTCCAATGTAATGGTCGCTAGCGTCGGTGTCCACAATGAAGGCGCCACCCGGTTGTGGGAAACCCAAAATTGGAGCACTGCACAGGGTCCCCTTCGGGTGCTGGAAAGCGTCTTCGGCGTCCTCCGTCCACACATAAGGCCGGTTTTCCTCCGTCAGGCGGGTGAGGGGTTTTGCGATGTTGTCGGCCTTTTCCTCTAAATCATTAAGGCGGTCGTCTACTTGACCCTTCCGCTTGCCCAGGTTCGTGACGTCATCCCTCATGCCGGCCAACTGTTCCTCAAATTTGGCGGCGAGGACCTCGTTCGCCTCCTTCATTTCCGTGGCCAGACTGTCGATCGCTGCCCTCATTTCCGTGGTTAACTCGGCCTTCATTTCTTCCATCTCCGCGGTGATGTTGTCGTTGGCCGTCTTCATTTGTTTCAACTCGGCGATGCGGTTGTTGTTTGCCGCTTCTATTTTTGCAGCGAGGTTTTCAGTTGCCGTCTTCATTTCTTTCAGTTCCGCTAAAATCTTTTCTAATGCTGCCTCCGTGGTTGTAATGTTCGGTGATGTTATGTTGTTTTCCCGCTTCCTGACACCAGTGTGACTTTGTGGGTTCGTGAAATGAAAAGTCCAATTACACAAACTCAACAATGTTCTTTATTTCCACCGACTTACAGTTGAACACTTGCCAATTACACAGAATTACTTGCTGCACACAATTACAATTCGCCAGTTCGACCGTTACAATTTCACTTGTACTCGCGATTACATAAACTCCGATGCACATACCAGTTGCGTACAGTCTTCCGTTGCACAGTCTACTAGTTCATTAACACGTCACTGACTAACTCTTACACCAAGAACTGCGTCTGTCTCCTCACTCACACTCACTAACCAACTGACTGACTGACTAGCTGCAGCCCTTTTTATAGCATCTCGTCGTCTTCTCGACGTTTCCAGATGATGAACGATCCCGTAATTTCTGGAACCAGGTGGACAGAAACAGACGGCACAGTCATGTTTTTCCTCCGTCACCACCGCCTGTCACCACTATAAGACAAACGAGGGGAGGGCGTAGCTAACACGGACCTCCCTCGTCTCCCGCTCTCAGCTGCTTTCATAGGGTGTTCCAGCGCTCGCGTTACACTATACATATAAACACCCATGCCCAGGGCGACCCTCTACGCGGTGGAACGCTAGGGACATATGTTATAACGACCATGGCTACGAGGGCCGGCCTTTTCCATTACAAATCACTTTATTCTGTGATTATTTATCACCAAAAGTAGAATTATTCACTTACTATACATGTTAACCAATGTTACCAAGTTGTTTTTTGTTATCATTTATTCTGTAATTAATTTTGTGTTGTTTTTGATACATTTTGTTCATATTGTAACTTTATAGTGAACATTGTAATTAGGGAAACCTGTAATGTTCACATTCAACAAATAAATACATAAATGAATGAATGAATGAATGAATGAATGAATGAACGAATGAACGAATGAACGAATGAACGAATGAATGAATACCAATTAAAAATAAAAAATATGGTAAAAATGAGGCCTAAAGTATTATAACAGTGCAACAAATTCAGTTGGAATCTATAAAACATGTACAAATAATGTGTTAACAAATAAATAACCGTTATCAAGGATTTTGCTTCCGATACGACTTCACGGTAAAACCTGAACAGTCCAGGGATAGTGTGTATGTGTGCGTGTGCGTGTGTGTATGTCTTCCTCTAAACAGAGTCATATTTGTACTGTCAACATTGATTAAATATATCCCAATACATGAATTCCAAAGTGTTACTGTTTGTAAAATGTCCACCATTTAGTTGGAAAAAAACCCATCAAAGAATTAAAAAACTAAAACACATATTATAACTTAAGTCCTCGCAATATCACAAGTGTTTGGTGACAGAATGACTAATATTCATTTCCGCTCTCCAAAGCTAACTCTTTAAGGTTATTACAAGTAGAAAATGTCTACTCAGGAATTACAATACAATGTCTATCTATCTAGCTATGCTTATAGTATTTTTCTCCAAGGAATCTCTCTGGCATTCAGTTACGTGTCTAACAGGTATAGGCTTGTATAGGGGCAGGGGTTCCTCATTCGATAACCTTTTATAACAAAGTTAAACAACAATTCCAACTATTTGTCATCCCTGATAATTAGGGATGATATATGGGCCACTCCACTGTCACAGCAGGAAGGAATCATATTGCATGCATTCGGACGGATGAGCTACCTGTTGCGCCATTCAAGGGAAATTACTAGGAAAACCAAAACTGTCTTTAACATAAAGGTATTTGCAACTGAGTATGAGGTTCAAACTGAATTACAATATAGGACGTACTTGGCTGCAAAATGAGAAGAAAGTGAGATCCTCTACCTATCTGAATAGCAGTTATTCAAAATTTATAGTAGAACAAAGTGAAAAGTATAAAATTACCCCCACCTCAAATACTTCTGTAATGGTGGGCGTTACTGATAAACTCTTTTTAAATGCTTTAAGCTCAATGGCTAATCCATGTTAGTCACTAAAAGTTTCAAATATTAATAATACCTCAAAACAAATGCACTAATTTGCATTTGTTTTGAAATCAAAATAATTATGATGATGATGGTGGTGGTGGTGGTGGTGGTGGTGGTGGTGGTGGTGGTGGTGGTGGTGGTGGTGGTCATAATAGTAATAAAAGTAATAATAGTAATAATAATAGTAGATGTTTCATTTTTCTTAAATTGCTATTCAAGCTATTTTAACATGGAGCATGAAATGGGGGAGGGCTCCATGCATCAGTTTAATTGCACATTGGGCAAGAAATATATACTAGAATCCCACCTTATGCGATAATTAGCTTTATTAACACCATTATGATACAAGTTCTTTACCATTCCAGTCTAATTGGATTTTACACATAGTTGCAAGTTTATGCTAATGGCGTAAGGTAAAATGGCCTTTGATGAGGAAATAATAGATAATAATCCGCAGAAAAGACTTTCCTATTTGAGATAGGTTTGCAACCTATTGCAGCAATTAAGTGCATCAGTAAACATTAAAAGGTATCGATAATCACTTAAACTCCAAATAAAAGAATATTTTTGTGTAATCCTGTTTATAACTTAAGTCTTGTTACATAAAATAATTGATGTGCCACATTCACGTTATTTTCTGTACTTTGTAAGATCTGTCCCTTCTTTGAACCGCTTATTCTTTTCTTATGTTAATCGACATCAACCTTTGTGCAATGGACTTTATAAAAATTTCCTTGTAAGCACAACGGGATAAGGGGAATACAATAGGCACTAAGGGATAAGTACTTTAAGAGTGGCTCACTATATAACGGCTTTGAAATTCCGCTTTCTGTATGGGAAGGGAAAGAAAACAACGAGAAACGACACCTGATCTGAGAAAAAATATAATTTGAAAAATCGAAGCAGTAGGAATGAATACTTCGGAAATGGTTTAGTGCTAAAGTGAGTTGATATAAATTGTATACTTTAACGTGGTGTACATGTACACGTTTTCATTATCAAGCTTTTAGTTAAATCTTAAAATGTATTTACCAGCTATGGAAGAGTCATTCAGAATCAAGAGGATTTCAGAGGCTATTCCCAGAGTATTTAAGATATACATTTCATTTGTTTAGAAAATATCTTAGAAATATAGTATTTTCATCAGAATCGTTAAGTCATTTTGAGGAAATTGGGTTTTCCGAAAACATTTTCATTTAAATGGCAGTTTAGAATGGAGAATTTTCTTAAAATCTTTGTGACACGTTTTTGGAAGACGCGGAGCTTAAATACCAAGTTTCGTTTTGTAAAAACCTGAAGCTATTGACAATGAAACCATACAAATACAATAATAAAATATAATAACTGCGACAGACTTCGCTTATCTCTTTGAAAATTGACCAAACCTTCAGGACCAATTATCTCGACGTTTTCACCGCATCTTCATCTGACTCACTGATGCTGTAAAAGTATTGGGAAACTAATCCCGAAGGATTTGTCAATTTTCAAAGAGAAAAGTGAAGTTTGTCACAATTGTTAAATTTTATTATGATACGAAGTTTGGTATTTAACCGGGTTTACGTTTTTGCGTTATAGACAAACACAATTAGTCTCTATCTCTGTCTCTCTCACACACACACAGACATATAAACACGTTTAATAGAAAATGGGCCACAAGCGTACATTTACGTTGAAATTTTGATATCGGGTTTCTGGGTCGAATAGACCCGAAAAGTCGTGGTAGAAAGTCTTTCATTGCCTCTGAAATTAAAGGTTAAGATACCTGTGGATTTCAATTAATGAAGTTAGTTTACAGCTAGTTCGCACGCTGGATGCGAAGCTAAACCAAGAGCATGCATTATATATTTTGGATGTAAGAACCTAGGTACATTTCCAATGGAAGTGACAAGAAGTCAATCGATTAACAAATAATAATAACAATAATATTTATGATTTTTATAAAGATGATAATTATTTTCTTTCTTCCATGACATCATTGATACCGATATTAGGGGATGAGGGTTCCACTAGCCCGGAAAAGCGGAGTGAGGGAATCCGAAGTACTAAGGATGTGAGGAACCAGGGTTGAGGGGCCAGCCCTGCACTTGGGATTTGAGCGAGAGGAGTGGGTGATAGTATGAGGGTAAAATGAATGATAGGAAAGATGGATAATGGAGCAATTGGTGTAATGATGGCGGGGGAATCCGGCGGACTCGGAGGAAACTCCGTCAGCGCCGTGTTTTCCATCACAAATCTCGCCTGGGATCGAGAGTCGTGTGGTCTAACCAATCGGCCACCACTCGGCAACAGCAATAACAAGAATAATTGGTGGTGGTGGTGGTGGTGGTGGTGGTGGTGGTGGTGGTGGTGGTGGTGGTGGTGGTGGTGGTGGTGGTGGTGGTGGTGGTGGTGGTGGTGGTGGTGGTGGTGGTAAATTTATTTTATATAATGCCTGTACAAAGATAAATGCCCAAAGAGAAAGACAAGGCAAACACATGTCCTTAAACTCAGAGATAGTTCCCCCATCCCCCCCCCCACCGCTACGAAACAATCAGTGCAGCCAGTTTCTCAAAACTTATCATTTTACTTACTATATGAAATAGAAATATGCTACCTCAAGATATAAACACAGTTTCTGAGTAAAATAGGTTTCTTTAGTATGGTTCAAGTTCACCAACTCTTGTTTTAACTTTAAATAATATGAAAACAATTTATCAGTAGCATCTTTCAGTTCAGAAATATTTCCGACAGCAGTTTTAGAAGAGCAAGTCTGTATCGTACGGCTTTACTCTTGAAGGTAGCTTTTCCATCTTATTGGGTAGCGTGGCTGGCAAAATTCTTACATTTTCCTTGAGCAAGAGTGTACAACGAGAATTGGTTCGTGTGTAATAAACTCTATTAACGTTTAGGCACGGCTGTTAAATCCTGCAATTGGTAATCAATCAAACATGACCTGTTCTCTGGAATTATCTGCAGCCTTCCATGGTTACTGAGCGGTCATTGTAAATGCTGACACGTTGCAAGAATTCAAATTAATGCTCTTATAGTTCAGTAGAGTACAAATATGACTCACTTGAATATTTGTGACCGACTTTTGGAGTAAAACACACATTAAAGGAAGTATCTTTTATCCTTTCTTACAGTTCCACTGATGTGATGGGATGGTTCTATTGACGTTAGCCATTTGCATCTTCTATAGCGGTTTCGATGTATTTAGAATTACATCCGTGGGGACATTTAAACTAAGTATTAATTTGTTGTAATTTTAGATATAGCTGTGTAAAATACCAAAAATTAAAATCGTTTAAAAGATGTGTAGAACAAAATACATATAATAGATATTTTAATGATCTGTACAAAGTGCGTTCAAACCACATACTTCCTTTTTTATAATAAATTACTTTTGATGTGATAATTCAAAGTACTGCTCATACCAAAAAGTTCATTATAACTGCCTTAAACCAAGTTAAACTTGAGTTTAACAGATAACATAAGGCATCATACAATTAAAAGTAATTACATTTAAGTAAATATATTTTTGAGGGAAGCAAGAAGCAGCTTAAGGAAGCAGTTAAATTGCTCACAATAAACAGATTGAAATGCGTACTAATCGTAGAAATGGCCATTTGCGCGGTAAAACTTCTGTAAATATCGTTAACGTTGCTTTGGTTTGATCAAAATATTGCCTGAAGATAGCTATGTATATAGCTTATGTTATTAAAGCAAGGGGGATACCTCACTCAGTTGACCTACATAGATCTGTTTTGACTACCACCCCTTAGGAGGAAAGGATGGAGTGAAAGAATCAGGGGAGCCTACAAGAAGACAGATTCTTAGAACGCGCGCGGAAATCCCTAGCAGTTCCAGGATTCGAAGTGTCGTACAGTAGCTGAAGCTGCCTGGTCAGGGCAAAGAACGATCCACCGACTAAGCAGTCCTCTTAGTTATATTACGTCACGAAATCTTGAAGAAAACCTGAAAGATGAAAGGGAAACCGAAGGAAACGGAAATGATAGAAAAGTAATCGTGCAGAAACATCCCAGCATTCGCCTACGACCAGGAAATACCACACAACCGGTCAAGTGAGCGATTGACGGTAAACGAACGCAGGACTTTTGGAAGGCAAGTCTCATGCTTTTCCGTGGAGCCATCTCATCCGGCTTGGTGGATAAATATGTTTCCGAAGATAACTTAAGACTTGGTTTGCATAGCAAATTCTATATTTCCTGTGCAACGGTTCACTTTCATTCCTTTAAAATTATTTACCTAGAGACATTACATTTACAGATGTTCCATTTAGTGTGTTAAATTTCTGTTATTTTTCATATACTACAATATTTAACATGCTGTTGGATGAGAACAAGTTGAATAAGCACCAAAATAATAATTTTTTGCGCTTTGTTTTACCATAACCCATTCAACTGTAATATCTGATCAAGGCGAACGGAATGCTGCATACCACAGCTTAACTGGTGACGAATATGACGTCATTAAAGCAGTCATTCTGAATCACTGTGTCCTTTATCTGCGTCACCACCATAGTCAACATTCTTTCCGGGGATCCACTCACCTTGGCCGAATTAGAACAAAGTCTTTGAAAAGACTTCCAGTGTATTGGAGTATCCTACAGCTCATTTATAGAACAAAGAGTACTCTTAAGACTGGGTGGTTAATATATTTTGAAATATAGCTGATTCTAATTATACTTAGCTTTAATTTCTTGCTCTTTGTAGCAATCTTTATTGTAGAGATTCAGGAAATCAAACTTTTATTTTAATTTATGCTGACCACCATGTAGCCACACATTTTAAGTGCTTGGGTAGCAGATGCCATACTTTATCTTCATTTTCAACTTTACATTAAACTCTGCAGTGTTTTTCAAGATTCTGCATTTTCTGAATAATCTTAATATTGAGCCAAAGCAACTGTGAAAATAAAAAAAAACCAATAATTTTTTTTTCTGATTACGAGAATGATGCACACAAACATTTAACTTACTATGTCAAACTCTTAAGTTATTCATTTTTATTAATAATTAATCACTTTTTAATGTGCCAATATACAATGCTCCTTGTACTTCAGAGTTCATCTTATCTATCCCAAATTACTAATTTGAGATTACTATTTAAATATAAGGAAATTGACGTGCAGGCGTTTATTAGTTTAATTAGTTTCATAGAAATATATTCATTTAAATATTACTGAAATTTTCAGCTATTTGAAATTGAATTTCAAAAAATTAACTTAATGGGAACTATTTTATATTATATCTAGTGCATAACAATGTTTAAATCCACAATTCATAAAAATGTTCTCAAAATTTCCAGCAAACAACTTCTAAACTGCGGTACAAGGAGCAACTTGTACAGTAAAACTGATAAAGAAAGAACAATAGAGTAAGAACAAATAATGAGACAAACGGAGCCTAAAACTCGAATTACTTTACCTAAATGGTACAAGTCCAATTAAATAACCAATTTTAGCTTGGAAGTTATTGATAGTAAAATAATATTGAAAAGCATGGAAGTAACAGTTAAAGGTATAGTAATAGTACAAAAGCAAAATACTAGAAAACTTTCAAACCATTAACCAAATTTCACTGATGCATTGCCTGAAACTGAGCATATGTTCCATGGGATAATTCTAGGAAGCTAGAGTTTTAAATATGAATTTGATTCTAAGCAGAAGTCAATCATTTGTTTCCTCATCCTGGAGTGATAAGAGACTGCTGTATTAATCTTGGCTTGCTTTGGAATATATGATACGATTCACTTTTAAATGTACTCCCTAAGGACCCAAAGCACAAAGTTTAGGAACTGCATTTTGCAGTTAGAAATAGCTATTTATGTAGAGAATGAAATTTTCAGAGTACGGTGTCTGTAAAGCATAATTCCGAATGTAAAAACAAAATAGACAAATGTAGTACAACTTTCCAGTGTAAAATGTCACCCATCATAATATAATATTAAACTTCCCTATGTTGAAAACGCACAATTACAGAATGCAAATGCTGTATCTATGAGCCTAGGATAAGTAATTCAAGCTATAGTTTTCCTATTTGCTCATAAAATGTTAACAAGCGGGACTATTTCAGTAATACTGTTGGCAATATCATATAACAAGAGTAATTCTATCGTTGCAGCGTATAAAGAAGCTGATAAGCACGTGTAAAGCTTTCAAACTTCATTTCCACGCGTGTATAATTCTAAAACTATGAAATATACCACACGAGTGTCTAGAACGCTTTTGTTCCAAGAAATTCTTCTTCTCCTTGTCCTTCTCCGCTTTCTCCTCCTCTCCTCCTTCTCCTCCTCTTCTCCTCTCCTCGTCTCCTCCTTCTCCTCCTCCTTCCCTCCTCCTTCTCTCTTCCTTCTCCTCCTCCTCTCTTACTTCTCCTCCTCTCCTCCTTCTCCTCCACCTCTCCTCCTTCTTCTACTTCTCCTTCTCCCCCTCCTCCACATGCTCCTCCTTCTCCTACTTCTCCTTCTCCTTCTCCTCCTCCGCCTGCTTCTCCGTCTCCTACTTCTCCTTCTCCTTCTCCTCCTTCTCCTCCTTCTCCTTCTCCTCATTATTATTATTATTATTATTATTATTATTATTATTATTATTATTATTATTATTATTATTATTATTATTATTATTATTATTATTATTATTATTATTATTATTATTATTATTATTATTATTATTATTATTATTATTATTATTATTATCATTATCATTATCATTATCATTATCATTATCATTATCATTATCATTATCATCATCATCATCATCATCATCATCATCATCATCATCATCATCATCATCATCATCATCATCATCATCATCATCATCATCATCATCATCATCATCATCATCATCATCATCATCATCATCATCATCATCATCATCATCATCATCATCATCATCATCATCATCATCATCATCATCATCATCATCATCATCATCATCATCATCATCATCATCATCATCATCATCATCATCATCATCATCATCATCATCATCATCATCATCATCATCATCATCATCATCATCATCATCATCATCATCATCATCATCATCATCATCATCATCATCATCATCATCATCATCATCATCATCATCATCATCATCATCATCATCATCATCATCATCATCATCATCATCATCATCATCATCATCATCATCATCATCATCATCATCATCATCATCATCATCATCATCATCATCATCATCATCATCATCATCATCATCATCATCATCATCATCATCATCATCATCATCATCATCATCATCATCATCATCATCATCATCATCATCATTATCATTATTATTATTATTATTATTCATTGATTCTTCCACCTAAACATGTAATAATATAAGTGATGACTGTAGTTAACAATGTTTTAACAATTTTGTTAAGTGCAATACAGTAAAACATTTAAATATGAAATTGAATGAAAAGACAGGAAACAGCTTCGAGGAGGAAATTGAATGAAAAGACGGGAAATAGCTTCGCTGAGTAAAAAGAGATAAGACTTGGAATACATGCTTCTGTTCATTTAACCTTTGAGAGAAGAGAAATGAAAGCCTTTCCCAGTTATGCATTTCAGGAAAAGAATTTAAGTCAGAATAAATCTCGTCTTTATTTCCATCTATATGGAATGCAAATTAAACTGGAGAAAAATTATTTTTGTTTCAGAATTCAGGAAAAGAAAATGGTGGCATGCTTTTAATGTGAACCACAATATGAATATCGCAGAATAAATGAGTTTTCAAATTATTCACAAAACATTCACCGGCGTTTACAAGGACATCCAAAAATAAGGTAGTCTCTAAATGGCACAGAACAGAGCGGGATGGTGGTCCGCATTCGAGAGGCTCGGTTTCGATTCCCGTGGCCGACCTACCTAACCCATCGGTTTTCAGGGGTTTTCCCGGGTTGCTAGGCGAATGCTGGGTAGGTTAATTACATTCCCCGAATTTCCTATTCCTCCATTTCACCTCTATTATCATTTCATATCATCTCTCATCTGGTGGTCTCTTTCAGGGAAGAAGTGTTGGCGGGTATCTCAGCGTTGCATGGCAGGGTGATATGCTCTCAGTGAACGACTTCCTCTTCGGGTAGGTAGTTCTTCTCTCACCTTATCCTTCCTCCCTGGGATGCCCCACTTGTTGGCATAGACCAAGAGTGGTCGCAGTGCCGATTTCCCTCCGAAAAAGAAGTTGCTCAGAGATTTTTTAAATATTCTCTTTTCCTTGTTTTATAAATAAGGAATCTGGCCTTGGCCTTACCTCAACATGCCCAAAAGAGCGGCAGGTACCTCTGGCATTTTCTTACTGGACTGTTAACCACTTCTTCTCTGAAGTCATTACTCCTTCAGTGTCTTGGAATGTCCAAATCTAACAATAAAAATTATACATTTTCCTAGATGTATTGGCTAAATTAATTAGCACGACCTCTTCTTGCGTAGATTTTAGATTAAAGAAATGAAGAATATAAAATTGAGTATCTTGGTATCATGTGTTGGCAACATCCAGGCTGAGAGTGGTCTTGATCAAAGATTTCCGAAATATAAGCAGGTCACTTAACTTTTCGATCGTGCGAGATGGCTCAGTGGTAACGTTTCACGGCTTTCGGACCTTCAGAGTGCGATTTCAATTGGGCCGGCTACATTAACCGTCGGTTTCACCGTGGTTTTCCCAGGTCGGTAGGTGAATGCTGGTTCCATGTCTACTAAGAATTTTCCGCAAATCGTTTCCAGTTCTCCTCATTTACTTTCATATTTTCATCTTTAGATGTTGCAGGAGCAGACGACGGTGATCGATGCGTTGCGGCTGATTGGTTTATGTAGTGCCATGTAAATGGTACTTACTGGCGTTTGTCTGGCAGGGGGGGCCATGGCCCCTGAGTATATGATGGTGCAGGCAGTTTAGGTTTGGTCTAATTCTGGAATCGTTAGGAATTACGTCGTCGTCTTGGTCTAGTGGCTCTTTGGATCTCCCCTTCCTCCCGTCCTCCCACTTAAGACACAAAGGGCGTACAATAGCTTGCATGTGGTACTAAGCTTTAGTGGCTAGGGAAGCTTTCTTGTACCTATACGACCCATAGATACTCTTCCCACAAATATCCAGGATGTTTCTATTTGGAAGAAGAACATAAATATTTATATATTTTACGGGTTTCTAATGGTCGGTATTGTTTCATCAATACTGCTTGTCAATATTTTTTTATTTACCAAGGACAAAACATTGCTACATATGGTACACTCGTATAAGCAGAGTGAAGTAGACTTCCCACTTCCTTTAGTGAAACTGACAATAAAGATAGTGATCTTTAATGCCAGCTTGTCTAAACTACATTTGTCAGATAGCATTTTCAGTTGTTGTATGGATGATGGATTGTTCAGAGATGGAAGATGAAACAGCATGTCGGAAAAGGAATGCTAGTGAAGCTGGATAACTTGGCCAAAAATTCCGATACTGTGTTACATCCAGCAATGTTAGCATATATTTTACTGCTGCGGCTATGTTGCTAAAGGAACATGGAACTGTATTTGACGCAGCATATTGAACATTCAGTTATAGTGACCATGTGGATGTTCGAAGAGCGAAGGAGAGTAGTATGTCACTGTGAGATACGAGAGAGCCAACCCGGTGGCACATGTCAGTCCGTTTTGTGACATTTACGTCCTGAGGTCGACCACTGACTTCGTTCGAGGACGCCCAGGCTGATTGAAACTGATCAGTAGTTCGATACACATGGTAATTTATAGCGACTGATATATCTTAAATGACGTATATATTAGAAATATTTGGATTTGCTGGAACAGCATTCCTTGTGCCACTCTGTTACACCTTGGTCTTTGCCCTCAGAGCAACATATCACTTAGCCAGTTTAGTAATCTTCGCAGGCTACCGCATAACTGTTCTTTCAGTTCCCTTATGTTCATATTGTACCGGTTAAACTGGAAATTTGTGACCATGTAACCAAGCTCTTTTGGAATACTTTGAATGTTAAAACTTGACTTTGTTAAAGTATTCATTGTATTTTGTTCTGGATCATTCAAAGTAAATGAGATAATTATATTAGAACAGCAATCATTTAAAACATTATTTTGAATTAACTTCGACAAATTTCTCACACATATTGCTGCTTAAGATAATATTATGGACTACTAGCCATAAAAATTATTTTATTCTGTATGAGGGATAGAAATCTCTTGAGTTGAGAGAATAGAATGCAATTGAATACTTGTTCTGTTGAAACGTTTCAGAATATAAAAGGACTTTGCTCGGTTAATAAACAAATATACAGAGAGAGTGATACCGCAGTTAGTATTATCAAGAATTCTGTCCTGCATAGACTTGAATTTTTCAATCTGACCCTACCTTTCCAAACTTTGCCCTATACTTTTCTAGTGTGAAAGAACAATTAATTTCCATTATTTGGCCTAATAGTAGTTAGACTATAAAGCCCAGGACTCAAAAGTACTTACGTGCTATAACTCACCATTAAGGTAGTTGTCTCGTGTGTATATGAGAATTCCTAGTGGTTTACCCAGAAACATGAGTCAATTCGAGAATTTAATGCACTGGCACGTTGGCCAAGGTAGGTCAACGGTTAAGAGCAACCGGTGAAGACATGAAGATCCGTGGTTTACATCCCGGCCACGGCCTTGAGTTCTTCAATTTGACTCTACCTTTACACTTGTAATCTCAACTCATGTTACTGATTGAATTGTTTATTTTAATGTTAAATATAGATTTTGTGTGTTATTCTTTATTCTTAAGTTAATTGTGTTTGGGTTTATTTATTGTTTTACATGTAATTGGTTTTCTACTTTCTATTCCTTAATAAAACACACACACACACACACACACACACACACACACACACACACACACACACACACACACACACACACATAAGCAAAAAGGGAGAGGGAGAGTCCAGTAAAGGCCTATTTTGAACATTAACAAGAATTATTCAAGTCGTAGCTACATATATCTTACGTGATGAAACATTTGTAAACAAAATTCCAAACTGCCCTTGAGATTCACTTCTTAAGATAATACGAATGTTTGCTTTTATTCTTGAAGGCAGAAATTCTGAAGATAGAAAAATGTATCTATCACCTTATTGATAAATTGCACAACTACTGTCTGACCTTCAAACAAACAAACAAACAAATCCTTAATTGGGAGCTACTTTGTTATAATTGTTTCTGTTTGCCTATGAAACTCTTGAGTTGAATGCGCTTTAATTTGAATTTCTTTGCATTTTATTTGCATTGTGATCAATGGATTACTATTTGTCAAAAGATGTAGTTACAAGATCTTCGAAGTTATGAGCTGTTCTATAAACCACCGGGATTTCATTTTATTTATGTAAGTAGAATAAGATTCCGATGCCATACAACGGACTCGCCCCGATGAATCTGTAATAATTCAATATAGCTGCATTCCACAAATGAGATAGTGCTTCATCATGTTGAAGGCATTCCTTTTCTGAGGAAGCATGAGCTTTGCAAGAATAACAAGTAGTTCTCTCTGACAATTTGCTCAGAGCTTTGCAAGAATAATAAGTAGTTCTTACTGACAATTTGCTCCAGTCTGACCACACTATTCTAATATGAACGCAGTTTCGTAAACCTAGTAGCATATAAGATTAAGAGATACATCAGAAAGGCTTTTAAAACAGTCTTTGTTAAGAAATGCATCACCTGTAACATTTTCCGTCTCAATTCAAAGTTAGGCTGATCAACACCAGTGGCATGAATTTCGGTGGAGCAGGTGATATATAGATTGAACCTTGTTGTCAAATTTACAGACATCCTTTGTAATTGGATAAACTAAATCAGGATACATTTATTTCACTCTCTGAGAAGTTAAAATTAGTAGTATTGAATCATCTTAGATTATGATCATATTTTCCAGGCAATGACATAAGATTGGCGCAAACATAAAAAAAAATCATTTGGTGATATAGCTGAAATTGTATCATAGCTTCTGAAGGCTTAATTTCTCTCCTTCATCAGAAATAAATCCTGGTAAAATTAAAATATGTACTTCAGGATGATCAAAGGATTAACAGAAGTAAAATATTAGATCGTTGAATATGAACAGAGATTACTACAGGGTTAGCAGGAGTGAAATTACGTGTATCTCATAAGTTTTAAGCTACTTTTAAAGATGAAATAGGTAAACATATATAATACAACCTAAAGTATATTTATATGTGAAATAAGTTAGAAGTAGTCTTGATTAACTCCTTCTCAATGTGGGTATTTGACTTTATGAGCGATGGTAACTCCAGAAATATAGGGGAGAATCGCCATCTCATAACATAAAATGGAATGTGACCTCGTAGTCTTAGTTGCGATTTTCGTAATGTATGTCGCAACATATATTGATTGACCAGATATTTGTTTTGCAACAGTCACCATTTCAAGGTAATGGAGTGCTCGCTATTGTCTGCTCGACCCCTGGTCCTCAGTCTTCACGAGCCATTCTAATTAATGAGCACTGACATGACTTCAGGTTATCTCTTGCATTCGACACAACTAATTGTTCTACAAACGATTTGAATTGCAACAGCCGTCCCTAAGCGTGTCTAGCCAGAATCTCTGCAGGGTCTCTGTTCCATTTCACAATGCCCTCCAGCACTGAACGTGTTATCGATCTGTGTAAAATTAATAACATATTATTTTAGACAGATAATGGTGCTACGTTTCTCTAGTCATTCCCGTAACTGCGGACATCACTAGGGTACCTACATAATTAAGTGTGGCTAATCATAGGGACCAGTAAAAGATGATTAAGCATGTCCGTGGCGATTGTGAAATGGAACGGCAGCTCGGTACCATATGCTTTAGCTTCAAAAGAATTGAATACAAAAACTCCGAAAAGAAAAGCAATGGGCTTGTTAAACAGGAAACGTGGAGAAATAAATGAAGCTTTCAGGGACCAGGTTGACATTTCAAGGCGATGAAAGCATTGTTATAACGACATCCAACATGTGCTCTCTTTGGGCTAAGGTACTTACCTGAAATTAATAGCCTCGAAGAAAATGAAATAATAATGGGACGTCCATTATCAAAGGTCGTTGTGAATAAGAAATGATTATTAAAGTCTGTTAGGTTACACAAAGACTTATTTTAGTTTCTTTCACCTCCATTCTGTGACCTTTTAACCTTTAGAAAGGTTTAGCTCAGAAAAATGTGGAGCCTGGAGAATGTGAAGAAATAATAATACATCATAACAATGTTCCTATTTATTATTTGGGAACTTTCTGTAAATACTTAAGAAAAGAATAAAAAGAGAGCATTATAAGGCTCTTTTTCCTATACTGATAATCGGCGACTGTTTCCAAAAATAATTCTGAATCATTTTGTGTATCTTTCATTTTATTAATACGCCACATTGTGGATTACCTGTTTCATACTCAGGTTATATATTGTATAGAAACCTATATAGGCTAATGGGTGGGTGGATATCTCCTAGTGAGTGATTTCGGCTGAAAGTTAGTTCAAAAGCCACTTATATAGGTAATTTGTAGATAATAATGCATTAGCTCATCAAGATATTTGCCTGTATTACAGCATGAACAAGATAAAGTAGACTACAGTTAATGTTAAACACACTGGAGGTATATTACGAGGGCTGTTCAATAAAGAATGGCCATAATTTTTTACTGTCATAATGTTTCGCACTAAAATTCAATCTTATTATATTTTGTTAGCTTAATGTGAAACAAACACGCCGTAGTAGTTGCATTGTTGGTACTCCTGGTCCGGCCTGTGAGAACCAGGCAAGTTCAGACATGTTCAGTATCGCCTACCGCTGCAATGGAGGTAATATGCAGTTAAAGTTGATGTTAGAGGAAGATCCGGAGTTTCTGTCGAACGTAATCACTGCTGATGGAAATTGGCTACATCATTTTGATCCTGAGAGCAAATAGCAAAGCTCATTGGGGAAATCTCCTTCATCACCAACCCCCAAAAAGCAAAAGGGTTGCTTCTGCTGGGAAAGTTATGGTCATCTCATTCTTTGATATTCATGGAATGGTTTATCAGCATGTTGTACCTGCACACACATCAGTAACTGGGCAATACTACAGGGATGTCATGAAAATATTGCAAGTCCATATCAGTCGCAAAAGACCACATTTCCGAGAAGCAGGCTGGATGCTGCACCACGATAATGCGCGGCTGCATATTGCCAATGTTGTTGCTGAATTTCTTGCAAAAATCAACGTGAAGTACATCTCTCACCCTCCCTATAGACCGGATTTAGCTCCATGTGACCTTTTTCTATTCCTTAACTTGAAAAAACCCCTTCGTGGGAGGCATTATCCATCATCAGAAGCAGTGGTGAAGGCTGCAGAGGCGGTTTTGAAGGATCTCTCAAAATTGGTTTCCAGCATGTCTTTGAAGACTGACAGAAACGCTGGGACAAGTGTATAGCATTCAGGGGAGACTATTTTGAGGAGCATCAAAATTATGAGGATGAGTAAAGGTACGTTGTCAGAAAAAAATGTCATCATTCTTTATTGAACAGCCCTCGTATTTTCTCTGAACTCAAGAAAGCCTCATTCGTTGAGCGATTTTTTTTTTTTTTTTTTGCCAAGTTAAGGAATAAAATTAATCTAGGGATTACTGATCTGCGTCACGGAGTAGTCGACTTATATAGTCCTTGATTTAGCACATCTTGAGATTTAAATAAAAGAATTAAGAGGACCTTGTTTTTACCATAGTAAAAGCTTTTATCAGCTAAACGTGTTAAAATGGAATGAAAAACTGTTTATTGTTTGAAGCGCTGTTTCTTAATATAAGTGCAAATCAATTTCAAAGTCTATTACAATAATCAGGCAGAGAAACCTGAATACCCATGAAATAGATTATGCCTTAGTATTCCACAAGTTTTCTGGGTCAGTAGTGCAGAGGGAGAGAGTGAGCGACAAGCTTCGCCCTCACCCAGAAGCAATTATAAAAGAACAAAAAAAAAAAAAAAAAAAAAAAAGAAGTCACAGTGAAGTCGCTTTGTTGGATATTTCGTTCATCCAGAGAAATAGCTTATAACTTAATGGCGAATATGAAATACAAATTTTACACTTGAAAGTCAAATATGTATATTTTAAAATCAAAATTTCTGCATTTTGGGTGACGTATCCATAGACCTCCATACTCTTTTGATCCGTTTCTTATTCGTGATAAGGTTTTAGTGTTGCAAAATTAGCAGGTAAGTGCATTCCAAGTTATTTTCTAAAAGTCCTGCGGTTTTCGCTTAGACACAGTCTGCATTAGAAGGTGAGCTCGAGGTCACATGGTGTGATGGGGAAAGGGTAAATATTTCTGAAACTCATGTAGTTTGTTACTCTCGGGTGGACTGTGTCCTTTCAAAGTATCCTTAATTGCTCGCAATTTGGGATACCCACGATTTCTAAGTAAAACTTCAACGGGGTAGGAACCCTTATGTATAGTATACAGTGCTACGGTACTCTGCACACTCAACCTCCCATCGGTGTTCAAATTTCAATGTCTGGAAATAAAAGGGAATACTCATTTTTGTAATAAATGAGTGTTTTAATAGAAACTATAGACTAAAAATTATAATTGTCTTTGGAGGCTAAAAATAATTTTTTCTGACTTCACGGGAAATATCAAGCTAGTTGGTTCTCATTAACCGCTGAAAAACCACAAAGTGAACCATATGCTTTTCATTGGCTTGTGGTTTGTTAAACATAAAAACTGACATACTATACTTCTAATATAGAAGAAATGTTTGATAATGGCAACCTTGTTATTTCGTATTTGGCATCACCATATATACAGGAAATGGCTGAAATGTTAAGCAAAGCCATACTTTTGTTGGCCAGTATGGTGGATCATCTTATAAGCTTAAATTAATACTATTAGTTTTTCATAAGATTATCTGCGACATACAGATTGTCCACGTGATGCATCAGTAAGTACTTTGAGTTAATTTAATATACTGAATCATATTACACGTACATAAGTATTAAACAATCAAAATGAAGTTCATTTAAGTGTGTGTTTATTAACAGTAAAAGTGTATGTATTACATTATAATAGTTGTAAATTTCTGCCAATGTCGGGTTGTAATCTTTCGACTGTTTGACTGTTGAGCTGCAGTTAGCATATCCAGCTCTTCTACCATATGCCAGGTGCCACGGTACTTGAATTAGTAACATTTGTTTAAGGGTTGTAGTTAAACATAACATTTGATTTGCACTCAAAAATATGGCAATACAGGTAATAGCTGGGACTATACCTATACACCTATTAGCATAAGAGAGAGTGTATAAAAATAAAAAACCTGAAAACATGCAAGACGTCAATATAAGAGAACATGCGTTACGGATATGGCAAGATAATTGGACTTAGGAAACTAAGACTGCTCAATGGACCAAACAGTTGATACCGGATATAGAACCCTGGCTGAACAGGACCCATGGCCAAGTTGAGTATCATCTTGCCCAATTCTTGAGAGGACATGGAAGATTTAAAGCTTACTTATTCAAAATGAACTTGGCAAACAGTGAAGCTTATGTGTACTGTGTAAAAAAGGACACACCAGAACACACGATTCTAATATGCAAAAACTGGAACCAACATAGACAAAAATACGTCCAACAAACTGGGCAAAACCTCACTACGAGGAACATTATACTAGAAATGCTAGAAAATGACAAATAATGGAATATTATTGTGGAAATGATAATAAGCATCCTGAAACACAGGGAAAAGGACGACATAAGGGTTTGAACACTGATCTCACATATACGATGTAATGCTGTAAGGCGGCTTCCGTAATGTGAGCAGAATAGATATGCGTTTAGAGTTGGTCAAACCCAAGTCGTCACAAAGAGTGATAACTTTTGAAGATTTTCCCTTATCGATAAAAAGGCTAAAAAAATATTGACTGATAAGCTCTGGTTCTTGTGATTTTATTCGTGTAGTTTTGTGTCCACCCTACAGAAAATGTAGGCATAATCCATAAGATACTTTCATTGTTTAGGCTTCTAAGAATGCATTTCCTCCGCATGATTAGCATACAGAAATGTTCACATGCACCTTAATTGCATTAGGCCCTGTTGTGACTGAATGTTTAGACCGCTCCACTCTCAACAAGGCTGCCTGGTTTCGATCCCAGGCGACCGAGATCTCGGGTTTCCCCTGCCATCTCATTCCATCGGTGTCCCATCTTCATTTCATGTATCATCAGTGTCACCGCCTGCGGTGCCGCATGTAGTAAAAGCGGAGATTAGGCCCATTTCACACTTCATAGCATCACAAGAAAGAAGCAAAACATTTCAAATTAATCACATGGAACTCCTTTTCACGAACGCTTTTCCTAGTTAATACATGGAGGAAGACATTTGAAACTAATATAATAACTTCTCCATGGGACTCAAAAGCCGCAAGTGCCTGTATTTCATATTTTCTGTGGGTTTTATGGCTTCCTGCATTTTGTAACTCATTAATACAAATGCATCAAGCTTGCAATTGATGTTTAAGAAATTTGTTGCATTCACTTGGTGCATGGAGCTTTGAATACTTTGCATTAGTTTTCCAAATCCTAAAATTCGTTTTCGAGAACACAGTACCCATCTAAGAATTAAGCTACAGAGGCTTGTTATGAATCTAATCTTAACGGCTGGTCTGAGCTCATATTTAATTATAATCGCTTAACAACACAAGGCTACGAAACTAGTCCAGGCCTTTGAAATATCTCTCTCAGTACACGGATTGTTTACATGCCCTTTTAATAGACAATTCTTTATATGGGATACTGCTTCTAAAAATAAAAATGTAGCAAAACCTTGTCCTTAGGTTAAGAAATATGTGTGTAGGAAACAAATATTATCTCAGTGGGAGGGAGCTAGCTGTAACCTGATTGTCTTATACATCTCCAACAATTGCCCTTGGAAGTAATTTGTAAAATATAGCAGCGCACCTCATATATCAAACAGCTGACGGTGGGTTGGGAAAATATATCAACATGCATATCCTGTAATGTTAACAGAACGAAATTGACTAATATAGGAGCTTAGCGCTGCTGTAAGGTGACCAAAATCCATTTACAACTTCATATTGGCTTAAATGAAAGTGGGACTCGAAAATCACATCTGACATATGATAATCGCTGAAGACACGATCAGCAAATATTCAAGTAGCAATTTGGTATTTTCATAACGGAATCTTACAAATTATTTTAAAATGTTGTTCTGATAGATAATTTTCCAGGATACAGAGACATAATGTAATGTAATGTAATGTGTTTCACAAATAATTTGTTACCGGAAAAGGCAGGAGAACACACTCCATATTAGTACCAACACTTACTTCAAAAGCATGCTATTTCTATATTTGTTAACATTTAAACACATTAGTCACACCTTCAAGAAACTTGCATTGTATTACAAGCAAAACAAGAGGTTTATTGTGTTATCACCAACTCAGCATTAAAAGAAAGTGAATCTACCGATTAATATGAATATCCATTATTATGGTTACTTCTTGTTGTGCGTGATCTTCACGTCTACTAAACACCTTGGTCTTCTAAAAACCAATTGTGATCTGCTCAAATGCTGAACTATGAGGTGTTTTTCTTTACGTGGATGGATGTCAGAATGGACATCAGTTAAGTTGACTACTAAACTTAATGGAGAGTGCTAGAGTTAAACTAATCCTGAAAACTAGAACCAGACTGTTGAACTCTTAACCCTTTTAATGCATGGTGTTGCCCTGTGGCAATATTGTAATATTGCACAATATTGTAATGGCCTTTGTGAATTATCCACACAAAATTTTGAGTCTTTTGAATTGTAAATATCATATTATTTTTTAAATTACGTTGTAGTGTTATAAAACGGCAAAATCAAGACAACTGTAGTCAAACGATACCCCGTCAACATGCAAGCGTGCCAGGACCCCGATTATTTTATTTAGATATTCTCCGTCCTTTACCAGTCTTTGACTGCAGTTGCCGAGATTCGAACTCCGACATTTCACTTTGAATGGATGGCCAGTCCATTACCTATTGCTTTAAAGACCATGGCTATTCGTATCGACTGCGCTCAGAAAGCGGTATGAGGACTATTTTAGAAACTACAGCAAGAGCGGCATAAGTAGCGAAATAATTCATGCATTAACGGGTTAAATGTTCTATCTTCTGAAATATGAATACTTTTCCGTTTAAAGGAACTGTTTCCTTAACAATAATGATAATCGACGCTGGCGGGATTCGATGAAATGCTATACGGAAGATTCCGTAATGCCACGTATGTACACATAGTACCCACATTCACCGTGCGTTAAATCGATCTTAGTAACCCCTTCACCAAGGCTATGAAATATAAGGGGGTGGACGCAAATTTTAGACTACGCTCTCTTTTGTCAACTAAAGGTTCCATCTGCAACCTCAATACCCAACAACATTCCTAATCACATTGCTAAAGTTGAAGCTTCTCATTGGTTTTTGAAACTCCTGTTTTTTTCACTACGTGATTTGCAAAATTCTAAGGATGGTTTCTATTTATCTAACAGAACTGGATTAATTTTCCTTAGGGACTTCTTTAACCTTGAATTAGTGGGTTACTTGTCGACATAGTTTCACTAGAACCACAGTTATCTTAGCTAATCTGACTTATACTAGTTGCTTATCTTTAACGCGGAAATTAGCTAATGAACCCTTCAGCTGTGTGACAAAGGTTATAACTGTACCTCACTACATTATGCATTTAATACTGAATTTAGAACATAACCCATGGTGCGACAGCCTATAGAGGGCCAGGGCCTGCCAATCCGATTGATCATCCAACCGATACGGGGAGGAGTTGCGGTCAGCATCTCGATACCCCCAGCCGGAAAGTTGGCTTTCTTGATCAGGGCCGCTTACCTATCGTAAGCCCCTCAATTTCCCCGCCATGTTGAGTGGGCACAGGTCCTATACCCGGGACTTAAAATCCGCACCCCCAGGGGTGGGATCAAACCCAGGCCACATTCCCTGGTGTACCAAAGCATGACACCTTAGCTCACTACGCCACGGCGCAGGACTAATATTGTATTTATCGTTAAATGATTTCTTTATAAAAATTATTAGTCTTGCCGTATTTCTGGTGTCGGGTAACACATTGTTGGGTGATGCTCTAAGATACAATAAAACAAAGGTACAATAAAAAAACCATTCCATCAATATTGTTTTAACTGTCGATAAACTTTATTGTATCCAAATACATTGTGGTATTTACATTTGTGAGCAAGAGTACACATGTTACATCACTTGAAACATGTGTTAGCATTCTGTTCATTAACAGTCCTACATCAGCTACATTCCATCAAAATTGTGGTATAAAGTAACACTAAAATTTATCATTCCCTAATCATTTCAATAAAACAAGGTTTGAGGTCCTAGGAATAGCTTACACTGCATGATGGAATCATTTATTTAAAAAAAAAGATAAATATATTTGCCGAAGTATAATAAGGCACTTTCCTTAATAAATTAGGTACAAACTGGTATGCATGATGAGAAGCGTGGTGTGAAGGGAACATGATTTTTACATTTAGCTCAATGTTTTATTAATTAAAAGGAAACACACTATATTAATTATGTATATTCTTCGCAAAATAAAGTAACCACGAGTTAAATACAACATTGCACGCTCTTATGGATTGGCATCGGCAATTGGTAATATCTTTGAAGATGGCGATTCTTTCAGAAAAAGTTCAGCATCATACAGGAAAATTAAGCATCATTCACTAACACTCGCTTTATATAAATCATTTTTGCCGAAATTTATCTGATATGGAAATGGTTCCCTATGATAAGACAGTCTCTAAATTTCATTTAAGTACATTATCTAACATGATATTTGAAGAAACGCAGAGGTTCACCCACAGTTAATAGAATCTACCAAAATAGAATCTGCTTTATGGCAGAAATAGGGTATAAATATTAGATCCTTATCCCAGTAGTCACTATTGTGGACCATTTCCGGGTGCGATTCCCTAGTCTACCGCACTCTCAGACTCTGCTTTCCGTGTTTTTCACAGGTCGGTAGGTAAATTCTGGGGTGGTTCGTAATCTACCATGATTTATATTTCATTTTCCATTCATTGCGCTTAATTCTCATCTTTTAGCGGTACTTCAAGGTTTGGTGACGTATGGCGATGCCAGACAGATGGCGCAGATACTTGTAAGGTAAGCGCAACCGCATAAACAATAGGGTCACTTGCTTGGTCGCCCTCTCTCGAAATTTCCACCAAGGGACGGATCTTAGAGCCCGAAACTGTTAACGAGACTACCGCGCGTTGCTCTGTCGTGTCTTGGCAGCCGCTGCTAGTCATCTATGGTCCTTTAATTCATCCCTACTTCATGAGGGTTATTCAAAATGTTTGGTTGCCATGTGCTATTTGTTCTTCTTTGTTGTGTATCTGTGGTAATGTCATTGTATGGTGCACATTACGCCTTGGCAAAACTAAAATTAAATGCACATATGTCTTTTCTAAATGAGACGCTCCACTTTTTTTGCCAAAATCAACATAGGTACTACCTGCCAAAGCGTTGAAGTGTATGGGAAGGACTGTGAAACAACGGAGTTGTTTACGCAAGCCTATCACACATACACCGAGTCAGTGTATGTACGCTCTGTTCAGATGCAATTACTGCATCGTGTCTGACATCGGCAGACACAAGAAATTATATATAACGTGAAAGAAGATGGAATCAAAATCTCTTCGGTCAAGAGTATGTTGATGCATTAACTCTAAACGTAACATAAATTAGACGTACTGTTATATCCGTTCTGTTCCTATGGCATTATTTTGCATTAACAGTACCAAATGTTTTGTACAAAAACGATTAGAAACTATATTTTAAATTTATGAGGTAGGTATATATTAAAACGCAGTTATAAAACACACAGTCTGCATTTAAGTATACGTACTTTGGCACACGTATTTGCAAAACGTGTGTTTTTGAACATCTATATAAATTTGACACTTACTGGTGTAACTGATAAAGAAATTAAACAAATTAATGCGCATCTCAAGAAACAAATTGTGCTACAAAATTCAAATCACCGTAGGAACAAAACTGACTTCTTTGACATTAAAATTCTGCAGTCCAGTGTAGTAGCCAACGCGGAGATCGATGATGATGATGATGATGATGATGATGATGATGATGATGATGATGGTAATAGGTATACAAGGGCATTCAACTAACTGGTCATTAGCGCCTTTTAAAAACTAATCATGGCGAAAGCCAGAGATAAAGGTAGCTATGAAGTATAAAAATTCAAAATAAAATAATAAATAGAATAAAAGTGCATAATTAAGACAAAAGAAAAAAGAACATGCATAGCAATTAACAAAGGAACCAAAGGCATAAAAAAGCTTTCTCTTCACTAGACAAATTCTGTAGCTCGGCTTTGAAAATAATTTCAAAACTTTCTTCGCTGTTGTACTCATACGCCAGTATATCTGCAAAGTTGACCGGCAGCTGCAGAGGGAGGGAGTGAGAGGGAGAGGGAGGGAGAGGGAGAGGGAGGGGGAGGGGGAGTGTGAGGGAGAGAGTGTGAGGGAGGGAGAGAGTGAGAGTGTGAGTGAGGGAGGGAGAGAGTGTGAGAGTGTGAGTGTGAGTGAGGGAGAGAGTGTGAGAGTGTGAGTGTGAGTGAGGGAGAGAGTGTGAGAGTGTGAGTGTGAGTGAGGGAGAGAGTTTGAGAGTGAGTGTGAGTGAGGGAGAGAGAGTGAGAGTGTGAGTGTGAGTGAGGGAGAGAGTGTGAGAGTGTGAGTGTGAGTGAGGGAGAGAGTGTGAGAGTGAGTGAGGGAGAGAGTGTGAGAGTGTGAGTGTGAGTGAGGGAGAGAGTGTGAGAGTGTGAGTTGAGTGAGGGAGAGAGTGTGAGAGTGTGAGTTGAGTGAGGGAGAGAGTGTGAGAGTGTGAGTGAGGGAGAGAGAGTGAGAGTGTGAGTGTGAGTGAGGGAGAGAGAGTGAGAGTGAGTGTGAGTGAGGGAGAGAGAGTGAGAGTGTGAGTGTGAGTGAGGGAGAGAGGGTGGGAGTGTGTGTGTGAGAGAGAGAGGGTGGGAGTGTGTGTGTGAGAGAGAGAGGGTGGGAGTGTGTGTGTGAGAGAGAGAGGGTGGGAGTGTGTGTGTGAGAGAGAGAGAGGGTGGGAGTGTGTGTGAGAGAGAGAGAGAGGGTGGGAGTGTGTATGAGAGAGAGAGGGTGGGAGTGTGTGTGTGAGAGTGTGAGGGAGAGAGAGAGGGTGGGAGTGTGTGGGAGAGTGTGAGGGAGAGAGAGAGGGTGGGAGAGTGTGGGAGAGTGTGAGGGAGAGGGTGAGAGTGAGTGTGGGGGAGAGAGCGGGAGAGCGCGCGTGAGTGCGTGCGTGAGTGAGTGAGTGAGTGCGTGCGTGCGTGAGTGCGTGAGTGTGAGTGTGAGTGAGTGAGAGACTTCTGAAGATATATTAAGCAAAAACACTCTTAACGTGTAGATTCTGAACGTACGTAATTCTTTAGATGTTGCATCATGGACATTTCTTAACCTGTACGTAAGTCTTTATCACAAGTTCCAAATTATGAAAATTGTCATTAATACTATTTTATATTTTAAACCATTGTCATTGTCATGTTTTCATTTAGTCATTTTTATTACATTTACACTGCCTATGTAAAGAGTTTTACCTTACGGAGATTTCATCTACACATAACTTTTAAACTATTGAAAATGTCGCTATTCTACTGAGAAATTTGACATTACTTTGTATATCCTAGATAGGATTATCTGATAATGTTGGGGGGGGGGGCGTAAGTGTTCATAAGAGTTGTCTTCGCGGTTTTGTAAGACCTGATCAGATTTTTTAAACTTTTCGTATTTTTAAGCAAGAAAATGATAGAGATATTGGTTTTAAATTAAGTTACTATATTATTTCATCATTATTCCTATATACAGGTGTTCCAAAATTAGGCCGACGAACTTTGGGAGTGGATAGATAACATTTTTAGACACTTTTTGCTAAGAGAAGATTTTTGCTGCGGCGCTTCGTTTAAGCGCTAGACGAGTTAATGTCAAAGCAAATAGTGGAACACACGGCAGAATTTGGCACGCCGACCAGCTCCTTCTGTTAATCGCAATGGGCGTGCGTTCCAACATTTGCTCTGCCATTAACTCGTCTAGCGCTTAAACGAAGCACCGCAGTACAAAACTTTCCTTTACCTATCAGATCCCAAACCTTTTCGGTCTAATTTTGGAACTTTCTGTATAATTGTTCTACATGTAGAGCACTTATACCATTTACAATTAATTTATAATTTTCTTTATACCTACTACGTTTAATAAGGCAGGTACATGTAAATATATATATATATATATATATATATATATATTTTAAATTCGGTAATTTTTTATAATATTTACGAAACATCGTTAGGTTATCAAAATCTAGGCGCCGGTCAACAACTTACTCTTTGTATTTTACATACCTTTTACCTTTCCTAGTTTGATATAAAGTGCCCCTTAGTGATTAAATGGTAAATCATCATCATTATCATCATCATCATCCTCATCCTCATCCTCATCCTCATCCTCATCAATTATTATTAATTATCGTTATTATCATTATTACTATTATTATCATAATTATTACTTTATCATCACTTTATTATTCTATTATTATTTTATCATTTTATTATTTTTATTATCGTTATCGTTATTGTTATTGTTGTCCTCGGCAGTGCTGTGTTCACTATGTCGCAACGTGGTGTAAGGTCAAGTCATCTAGTGGACTTGTCGTTCTCATTTTAATGGCCAGTCGATAAGTTCCAGCAAGGAAGCCAATCGGCTTCCTATAACGTAAATGGAAATGGAATACTACAAAATATTAGCATTAAATAAAATTGAATTATCAGAAACTAACGCCAGCCTATTGAATATTCTCATTGGTTGCTTTAGAGTATTTTTATTCTTGGTGTCTTAGGGTAAAGGTACACTGTCTTGCTTATAAATAGAGCTTTTTGAACGAAAGTAGTAAAAAAACTCAAGCTACTAACATTTTGGAAAGAATGCATACCGACTAGTTTTGTAAATCTAGTATATTTCTAGAAAATCCTACTTGGGAGTTTTAAGGATCTATTTAGGCTTCCTGCATAGAATATAAAATTGTCAATTTACTTCTAAATGAAACTTTACTGGGATCTAGAGTGATTTGCTAGAATGTATCATGATACTCTTCAGCTTAACCCAGTCGAGAAACACTAACATTAATTACTTAGGTGGGCACCTATTTAAAAAATCTGTCGATGAAGCCCAGTAGCAGATATTATTTGCATACGTTCTCTGCTATCGCGCTAGGTAGATTAATAATCATGTAAGGGTCGGAGTGTAGTCGTATTATGGAAATTTGAGTTGTTTTAGTGATTTAACTTACCTGGTGTAAATCAGTTATCTGAATATCATTATGTGTAAAAGTAAAATCTAGCAGAAGGTATGATTCTTGAGACATAAAGCACCTCGGGATGGATTTGTGCCCTTATTTCACTTCATTCCCATCCGAAAGAGCATAAAAAATGCACATCGTGATATTGGTCGCCTGCAATTTCTTATTTGAATTTGCTTCATTGTGGAAGTTTTACACTGTGGTCTGTGAACAATAAAGGTCCTCGTAAATAAAATGACTTTGCGCGTTCCTGAATGTATTTTACACAACAAAATTTGAAATTGCTTAGCTTGTCTGAAAAAGCAACTTTTAACAGTAGATTTGCTGATTAAGTTATATTTACAGAGAAAGGATAACTTATGCAGTGCTTTTAGAACTCGGAAATATTGGAAAAGATGATGCAGCATCAGTTTCGTCTTCGTAATATATGAGTGTATTTTCTGAAACAAAAATACCAGGGTGTAACGCAATTAAACAGTTATCTATTTTTAGTGACCGAAAAGATATACTTAACGCATTTTGTAAAAGGGAAGCGGTTACCTTCTCTTCTTAAGGTTGGTGATGATGTTTTTAATGTGTAATTGTTATATTTTCATTTGAAACACATACGCATCTCATACGAAAAGCGGACGTCAGTTTTTACCATTTCTTCTACATATAATACGAAAAAGTAAATGAATTCAGTTTCTGTGTTAGTGTGCTTCCTAAACATGTACTGTAACTTGAAAATGATACCAAATATACTTATTGCGTACAAGCTGGAATGGTGCTGATAATCTTCTGTAAATAAACTGTTTGCACATTAGCCTCTACTTTCCTGTTGAAATTGATTTGCAGCTTTTGACATATGGGTGCTAGATATTGGAAAAATTCCTATACTTAAATTCGCAAATATTTGCAAACTTTTCATCAATGGGTATTGTATTAGTAAATTGGAGGTTAAAGCAACACCTAGGGACACCATTTGAAATTTGCTTACATTTATTTTGTTTCTACCCCCAGAATTTGACGTAGAATTTTGAAATGCATAAATCAATAATTAAAGCACTGTACTGTAAAGTATCGGAAAAATCAATTATATTCAAATAATGCAATTGTTTCGTGCATATTCGTGCAATATATATCTTCCAATCTTCTTAATAACCTTTGCATATATGAATTTCTTTCAGTTGCATTCACTAATGAATTAAATTTGTGGCATCAGTTAATTTTAAGTCATATTATACAGATTTCTTTGGCAACGAAAGTACACTTTTCACATCGAGGTAGGAGTCCTCCATTAATTGAATGCTTATAATGTTAGACAAAAGGGATACCCATCTGGCAGGCTTCTAAAATCCATAATTTCTGTTCGATACATTTCAACCGCAGTTCAGTGTGTGTACAATACTGTGACTTTGTGGGTTCGTGAAATAATAAAACGAGGTTAGGAAACACAAAAACTACACTTTATTCTCCTCGAAATACACTGTTCAACATTACAAAATTGCTAGAACCTCAAAACTGTTTATTTTTCCAACTCTACATTCAACTGTCTGTCGCTACCGGTAACGATTGGTTCCGAAGTTTTCCGAATCTCGACCGGCCATCATTTTTCATCGGCTTTGCGAGTCTACCGCCAGGGCGACACTGCTCCCTCCTCAAGGCTGGTCGTCCCGAACAGCACCTTCGTAGAGGGCCAGGCGATCCAGGTGTACCACCAACATCTTTCCTCGGGGCACCTTCTGGATGCGGTAGACCACGTCGTTAATCCTCTTCACCACACGGTACGGTCCTTGCCATGACTGCTGAAGCTTCGGGCAGCGTCCCTTGGTCCGGGTCGGGCGGTACAACCAGACCAGGTCACCTTGCTGGAACCCTTGGCTGTTGGCTTGCCTGTCGTCTCGGGTTTTCATGCGGTCGCTCGCCTTCTGGATGTTCTGGCGAGCCATCTCGTGCATGTCGTGGAGGTGGTCCACCAGGTTCTCCACATCCCTCAAGAGTGGCCCCAAGTCTGCGTCCGCCAGCTGCTCCCTCCTCAGGCCTGCGCTATCCCAGCCATCCGCAGGCACTGCCGTGACTACTCGAACTGCTGCGGCACGCCCCTTTCCCTCCACTCTTGTGCATTGGCCGCACTCTTCCGGACAGGGTCTTCGGGACATAGCGTCCGCGTTACCGTGACTCTTCCCTCTGTGATGTTCGCAGGTGAAGTCGTACTCCTGCTGCCTCTGGACCGAACGTGCTGTCCGGCCTTCCGGTCGCGCCGTCACCATCACCTCGCTCCTCGCGGGGACAACCACGTCTTCGTTCAAGATAAACCTACCGATTCCAAGGCGCTCTTCAGTTTGACGGAGTATAACCTCTTCTCCGTTGAGCCGTAGGACCTTCCTGCCGACGTCGACCGTCGCCTCGTGGCTTCTGAGGGCATCCAGTCCCAGAATCAGCTCCTCAGCCACCTTCGCGACGAACACCCACAGACGCACGGCACTCCGTCCCAAGTTCAGCTCCAGCAGGGCCTCCTTCCCCACAGGCAAGGTGTCGCCCGATGCCAACACAAGCTGGTATGGTCGGGTCGGCTTCCTCGTCGGCAAACCCTTCGCCACGTCAGGTCTGATGCTGGTCACGGCCGCCCCGGTGTCCACCAGCACGCGGCACGGCTTTCCTCTTACCCAACCGTCCGCGATGAGGTTTTCATCCATCCGCCGGCTGACGGCGCGGATTGTCACTCTAGGGGTTGGTGGTAATGGCGCCGACGTGCCCCTCTCCACGACGGCCCTTACTCGTTTTCCGGCTGCTCTTCCTGGTGTGGACAGTCTCTCCGCAGATATCCGGGCTGTCCACACCCCCAACACAGGCCACTAGGTGTTCGCCGGCGTCCCTCAGCTGGTCTTCTGTCTCCGGCGTAGCAGACACTCCTCGTTCTCGACGTCGGGATAGATGCTACCTTGGCCGCCTCCATCCTTAATGCCGCTGTCAGCGCCTCGTGGATGTTTTTATAGTCGCCGAGCATTAGGCGCTGACGAATCTCCGTGTCCCGTACCCCGTCGACAAAATTGTAGGCGGCTTCCCGGAATACGAACTCCAGTGGCAGGTCAACCAAGGCCTTGCTAGCCAGCTGCTCGATCGCTATGGCGAACTCCTGCAGCGTCTCCCCCGGCTGCTGCGACCTTGCCTTTAGCTGGCTGCGGTATGCTGCGGCTAAGTGGTGGTTCCCGAAGCGATTCTCCAGGGCCTCCCAGATGTCCTTGGGTGCCGCCGTTGTCTGCACCGCGGTTAGGATTTCCGCGGCCCGTCCCTGGAGGATGGCTATTAACTGTGTGGCCTCCTCCTCCGGTGACCATCTGTTGTGCTTGGCCACTGTGTCGAACTGGCGGCGGAATACCTCGAATGTTGACGCGCCGTCATATTTCGGAGGTTTGACGCGCGCCGATGTTGTGTCGCGTCCCGGTGCGTCAGCCTTCAAATCCTTCAGTCTCCTGCCGACGACGTCCTCCACCATGGCGTTCAGGGACTTGACGCTGCTGTCGGCCTTTCCCTCCAGGTTGTTTACGCGGTTCGCGAGGTTTTCGACATCTTCAACCATGGCGTTCAGGGACTTGGCGTTATTGTCGGCCTTTTCCTCTAGGTCATTGAAGTGGTTCGCCAGGTCCTCGACGCGCTCGTCCACTTGGCCCATCCGCTTGCCCAGCTCCGTCACGTCATCCCTCACGCCGGACAACTGTTCCTCAAATTTGGCGGCGAGGACCTCGTTCGCCTCCTTCATTTCCGTGGCCAGACTGTCGTTCGCTGCCTTCATTTCTGTGGTCAATTCGGTCTTTATTTCTTTCAACTCTGCGGCCAGGTTGTTATTTGCCGCTTCTGTTTTTGTTGTTAACTCGTTCATCTTCGTGGCCAAGTTGTTATTTGCCGCTTCCGACTTCGCTATTAGTTCGTTCATCTTCTGCAAAAGCATTTCCAATGCCGATTCCATGGCCATAATGTTCGGTGATGTAGTTATCCCGCTTCCTGACACCAGTTGTGACTTTGTGGGTTCGAGAAATAATAAAACGAGGTTAGGAAACACAAAAACTACACTTTATTCTCCTCGAAATACACTGCTCAACATTACAAAATTGCTAGAACCTCAAAACTGTTTATTTTTCCAACTCTACATTCAACTGTCTGTCGCTACCGGTACGATTGGTTCCGAAGTTTTCCGAATCTCCACCGGCCATCATTTTTCATCGGCTTCGCGAATCTGCCGCCAGATATTAAGTTATTAATTTTAACTGTTTCGAAAAATCTCTGAATGTGAAAGGATGATCCATTAACATTTTTTGTTAATGCATGGTATTTTAGTACAGTGTAGACGTGAATTATAATTTTTCTACTATTTTGTTATAAAATGAATGTTAAGAATGTGACCAATTACTCGGCTTCACATTTTGCATAGTGTGAGTGTTATGGCAATATAACATCACAACTAAACAAATTAATAAAAGCTCAAATAAATTAATACTTATTTTCTTATTTACTGGGACGTAAACATATTTAATTTGTTTATGTCGTAAAACATGTCGTGTCAAAAATTCCGAAAATACGAATAAATTATCAAATGAAATCCTAAGAAAAGATATATTAAATATTTTAGTACTTATATAACACCTAATGCTGTTATAGTGACGTTTAGTATAAATATACAAGTCCTCCTTCTTCTTTTCTTGCTCCCGTGCAACTAATTCAGTATTTTAAGATTCCTGGGGCCCTTTTTAAACGGCTTGTTGACTTTAATTTATAAAACTTCCCTTCTTGGACAATAATTTTAGGTATAGGTAGTTAGGGTTGCAGTCAAATATTTAAATCACCACATGACACGTAATAGTGTAATAGATGTAAAAGCTGCATTCATAGGACACTAGAATATTTTCATTTGTAGTACCATGGAAGCACCTATTTATGTATTCTGGCAATTTTGAGCCTTTTTATGTAAACTTCTGTGGCAACAGAGACTGCTATTCCATGTTATACAAAAGATACAAATCAGCAACTAACATATGAAAGGATGTTATGAGCCTTTCGTCATCATGAC
Organism: Mantis religiosa; assembly: GCA_030765055.1. Lineage (NCBI taxonomy): Eukaryota > Metazoa > Arthropoda > Insecta > Mantodea > Mantidae > Mantis > Mantis religiosa. The sequence continues at coordinate 80,672,019 of CM060950.1, read as the reverse complement.
AGAGAAAACTGAGGCAAAGCTTTCAATGTGCGGAAAAGGCGTGCCATATGATTGCCTATTGATGAGTACTCAGGTTTCTTTGTTTTAGGAATCTACTTAGGAGTTACAAAGCCCCACCAAGTTTTCAACCGTACGGATCGTCTAATGGCGATTATCACACTGAGTGTAAATTCAGATAGCTACGAACATGCAAAATTATTTTAGTACCCAGAATTTAAAGCGGATACTTCGCCATTGCAGCAATTCACTCTTTAATATAAATCATACGAGAGTAAAGGCTAAAATGTAGGTAAACGATCGTTGTGGAAAGTGGAAGAAGGAGGTCAGAGTCGATCAGTAATGAACATCTGCGCTAATCTCCTAGCAGCAGCATGTTTCATTGGCTTAATGAAAGCGGCATGTATATAGAAGCGGCCACATTGTGACGAAAGAACAAGCGTCTGTGATCATGGCCCACAATCAGGAGAGCAATTATTATCGGTACGGTGGGGGTGGTCGGTTGTGGGTGGAGGTCGCCCGCCTCGCCTTGCTGCCCCCCCGGCGGGCGACTCTGCTAGACGACGATGCAGACCTTCGCTCTATCTAGGGCACAGCCAGCCCACCAAAATAAACCAACCAAACCATCGAGTTACGCGAACACTTTTTACGTCATTAATCATAAGCGATAAAGCAGCTGGAATTCGGAATCCGGCAAGAAAGAGATCGAGAAAGATCAGACTGTGAACGTTTCATGGCCTCTCTTGTGTGTACCGTAATTTAGTTCCTTTCGCTTTTTATGTCTTATTACTTTAGGCAAGAATTTTCCGAACTTTTTACTCCTCAGTTTGGAGGTAAAGAAGCTTAGCTGCAAATTTCTTCATTCTGATCCTTATTAAAGTATATAATTTGATCTATTCGGATGTAACTCGTCAGTTTGATGCGACGGTCTCATAATTGACTACATTCTTCACTTGTTAGCAAACTGCAAAGTTTTCTGCATTATAATGTTGGTGTCGGTGGTTCAATTTGCCCAACATACATAAGAGTGTCGAACATGCTGATCAAAGGTTATCTGACGGCATAACACAAAAAGGTATGCTCAGTTTCGATGAAAAACAAACCTAGTAGATTTTAATAATGTCCTCCATGGTTGCAGCTCAAGTCAGGGTTAGTATTTTTAATGTGTACTGCATTGTAAGATACCAATACAGCATGAGGCAATGACCAATACTACCAAGTTGGTCATTGCATTTGCGATCTTCTAATCTACTTTTACAATAGCTTCGCAATGAAGTTAGTGCGACCCATACTTTTATTTACTTTTTATAGTTGAGTATCCACTTTGGAAATTGGGGAGGATTAGGTAACCAAGAAAACACTGCCTCTTTCTCTCAAATTTAACTCTTGATGGAAAAAGAATGATACAGTGAAAGACAAATATTTTTGTACAATATCAAATAGATGGGAAACTGTAAAATAGCAAAGTTGCTCTTCTTTTCGAAGTTTGGTTTGTAGAGAAATCTACCGAGGTCGTACAGTGAAATTACGACACCGTGACAGAGGTTAATTTCCTTATAATAACAGCATTTATTTGTAATATTAGAAATATACTGGAATAGACAGTAAAATAATGAAATACAGACTGAAATGAATGAATGTCCTTAAGCCAATTAGAGATGAACCATAGCTACCACCGGTCATTGTTTCAAAGTGTTTAACGTCGTGGTACTTTTCCGTATTTAAGACCCACCGCACATCATTCTATCATTACAAATGGGTGCTCTTAACTTGCTTTTTGGGACACAATAGAAACAGGATACGTCATTTGGGATACTATCTATATTATAACTTATGCTACACTTCCCAAGTCAGAAAAAGTAAGAACCAGCTACTTCTGACGTACGCTTGGAAGAAGAAGGTGTCACATTTCTTTACCTAGACCATGATGGTATCCTTTTTTCTCCTGTAAAGCTTCCACAATTATCTAGCCAACATTAGAGTCCACTCAGCTACTCAGCTTTTATCACATCTTTCTGACTGGTGTGAAACAATTAATGCCAAGAAACTCGATGTGAAGCGAAGAAGTAATCTGAAACGGCCTGACTAATCCGTAAGCAAGAAGAGATGGCTTCCCAAAAGAACCTGATTAGCTATCCATCTCCTAGAGCAGGAGTTTGCTGAGATATAAGTTATGGCGACGTGAAATGCACAACAGTCGCAATACATTTGTTCTGAAATAGACATGTCAGTGAAGGATGTCATTGTGATGGAGTTGTCAGTGTAAGTGATAAGCTCAATATATACGAATTTATATACAGTATAAGGTTATATGTATATATATATAGCTTTTTCTAGGTACTCTAATGATACAGCGTTTGTGCCATCTCGATAAACATATTCCCTAGTCACTAACCTTTCCTTGGCTGGTGGGACAAATCAAGCAAATATTCCTTGACAGTAAGGTCCAGTGTATAATAGCATTAAAGGAATGTTTAATTTCTTTTGTTACGATATTCTGAAATTTCACTGGCTGTTCCCGCTGATGGGCCATCAATTGATTCCAACAGCTTGACATAAAGTCTAAGTATATCAACAGCAAGATATTTCCGTTTACATTGTTAATAAATGCCGCTTCTAAGCAGAAAACAATAAATAGTTTTCCTTGTTCATTAATAAAATATGATGTTTTTATATAAATGTTATCACCATACTAAGAATAAATTCTCATTTTGACGAATTAAATTCAAACTTCCCTGTTTTGAACATATTAGGCTTTGGTAGTTACATGGAATTCAATTTACCTTCATTTCCTCTGGTTTACAAAGTGGTTTCTATCGCGAGCACTTTGCGTATAAATTTGCATTTGTTGACATATATATATATATATATATATATAAAATAAAATAATATTGTGAAATAACTTCAGAAAGTCAAAAACAACTCCTAAAATCTAATTCCTCAATTGATGGCGCATAATTTATCTACTTTCCGTCATTCGTTTCAGTAATAAACCCCTGATAAAATATATTCTTCTGCTGCAAAGCACTATAGATATTTGTAAACCTATGGATCATGAATTACAATATGCACCAGAATTAGTTGCTTACATTATGGTAGGTTATCAAGTTTGGATGAACGCAATCATATTATAAAATAATCTGTTACTAGGATAATGAGGATACCAAATTTAAATTCACGTTTAGGGAAAAACGACGTTACAAATAAACGAATATAATTTGTTTGGTAAATTGTGATGGAATTTTGAATCTAATTCATTTTCCCGAAATATCTTTTCTAATATTTCTCTGCAGGTCGTTACTTCTGATGCTGCTGCAGCTGCCACCGCCACCGCCACCGCTGCCTCTTTTGTAGTAATTCACACCCCCAATGTCAAAGACCTGGTTGTGAAGGCTGTCGAGGAGCCAGCAAATTTTGGATCATAGCAGAACCGAGGAGGTCAGCCCAGTGTCGGTGAACAAGAACTCTAGCGACTGAAGAAAATTGCTTAAACTCTTCAGTCAATTGAAGTAAAGTTTCTTCCGGGCTTGTTGGCCGTGGTCGAAAATTACGTATTTCTCCTGATGCTTCGCTCAAGACTGTGTTCAGCATCCTAAGAGGACCCAACAAAGAGTGAGTTGGATCTTCGTTGGGTCTTTGCCTTATTTTCGGCAATAGTTTACAAGCCCTGAAGAAACTTTCCTCAAAATGGGCGCCCACCGTGAAAGCTAAAGTACATACTCTTCAGTCAGTTTGGTCGTTCCGGGGATTTTGAATCTCGGACCTCCTGAATACGAGTTGCACACGTTACCATGGTGCTGTCTACTTGGGTATCTGAAGGCTTCACAGAATATAATTAAATTAATTTACATTCCGTTTTGAACATTTAAATTATAATGATATTAACAGCTCGACTGCTTTTGTACCAAGGTAAAGAAGGAATCAATGTAGTGCCACAAAATGCTAAACGCTTGTGTCAAAGTTTCGATTCTGTATAAGTACGTGAAATTAAAAGTATCTCCAGACATATCTGTTAGCCCGAGATGTAAAGTGGTTGTGGACTAACTACATAACTAAATGAAATAGGTGATAAATTTACTAAATTATAAACGGAAAGTACAAATTGAATTTTGCTGTCGTGCATGTTAATTGCTATTTTATGAATACGACATAAATCCAGTGCGAGCAATTGCCTTCGCACTTGTTATCTTCCTTGCTTCTTTCTCGCGTTTATTTCTTCATTAGGATTTCAATAAATTGTTGCTTATTATCGGATAAATCGGAAGATCCGGAAAGAGTAAATTAGTTTCCTCTGCAGCCACATTAGCACTTGAAGGCATTTAATTGGGAGACGTGACTAGATGACCAATCACTTGCAGTACTCTGCAGAAAAAGCAAGGATGCAGTGACAGCACATGCTGATTGGTCACGACTGCTGCCAGTGCCCTGAAGGTGTGCGACAGGTGACTGCAATGCCGCTTTGTCTGCCACTGCTAATGCACGTTTGACCCTAAGAACTCATTTACATTATTCAAATGAAGTACATGCCATCCAATGCTAACCTTATCCTGCATTGCAAGAGTTGCTTAAGTCTCAGAGAGCTATTTGGAATACCTTTGGAGGCGGCTCATACAACACATTTGCATCATTGGCGTCTCCAGCACATTGTGAAATAAATATTAATGAATCGTGCAATGCGACTGTTGCATAATGAAGTTATGTATCAGCTCCTTAGTCGTTTAAATAGTCATAAGAATGACCATGATTTAAACTTTATTGAAGATTCTGGAATCTGACAACTAGAGGAGAAGACATCACTCAGGTATGCAGTTTAGCACTTTTTATTTAGCTCTGAATATATATATATATATATATATATATATATATATATATATTAGTAGTGGTTATCAGGTAGTGCTCAATATATATAGTGAGGAATTCTTACATATATTGCTGGCTGCACTGTGACCCCAGCGTGGTGTACAAAACTAATTGTCTGTGTAAATTAGTTTGTATGTTAATTCGAGTGCAATGAAACATACTGATGCTCTGTGGACTCTTGTAATGTTTTTTTCTTAATTTATGCTGGCAGAATATCGTCATGCATACACCACTACCGGGAGAACCAATGTCCTATTGGTTTCAGTTGAATTCCGATACCTACGCTTTAGCCTATGAACTTAGTTGCGTCCTAGGGAGTAGTGAAATGAAGGAAGTAGGTACGTAAACAATTCATCTAAGTGGCGGAGAGATAAGCTTCTCTACGACTGTCTAAAACAGCCCCTGAATGAGTCCATCTAATATTGATCCAAGATCAAATTGTTTGTACTAAAACTATAACCAATGAACAAAGGTCGGTTTAATGCTCAGGATTGAAGGTTAAGCCGGAAGTAAGACAAACATAAAGTGGAGTGGTAGAACTAGGTGAGGAGATCGGGGCTGGGCGTGGCAAGTACGAATTAATATTTCCTTACCAACATAAAACCTGTGCACGTATTGACATAATTTTATGTACTTGACTGTACAGGAATAAAGCATATCTTATTTACTGGTAGGAGGCATTTATTTTTCAGACATAAAAATGCCACTGGCGGTTTCGTTTGAAAAAGTTAGTTACGTAGCAGCTTGAAACATGATGCAGAAATTTTAAAGAAATTGACTTCAAGTTATCAACACTCAAACCATATAATGCAAAGAGCAGAGCCTTAGTGCCAATAGCAAGTAGGAAGAAACTCTCCGAATATTCTTGTACACGACTAGTCCAGCGATGCTGAAGTGAAAGTACGAGAAGGAAGGTAGAAATCACCTCCTTCCACAGAATGACCCACTTATCCTGATTACTGAGTTCCAGTGACGGCAGTGTGGAGCCATTTACGTACGGGAAGTCAAAGGTGTACAGATTCATCTGCCTGAGACTACTGGGTCTGTCTTTGCGTTGGCCTCTGGTTGGGAGGAAAATAACATGTTCAGGGGAAGCAAGCACGTGTTCGTGCTGGACTATACGTAGGATTGGCGGGGTTCGTTAACTGCGACCTACCTGCCTGTACCGGCTGATATTATCTTATTTTTATTATTTTCCAGCTGAAGTGCCCTAATTACAAACTTCAGGTATTACATCCACTGCATTTGAAAAAAACTGATTATTGTTATTTTGATTTATTATTATCTGAGGGACCACATATATCTACTTCTTGAAGAAACTACAGAGTCTTTCGTCTATTTGTATAAGTACTTATTTTAGTCGCCATAGTATTGATGGTTTTAAATAAAATAGAAAATGAAGATCATGTATTTGAATTTTACAATGATAGGGTTTACCTACCACAGCATATAATTCCACATAAATTCTAAGAGTTTGTGCTAGTTTGGAATGCATGAAAATGGACAGTTTTATTATATTTTACTTTATAGAAAAATTGTAACAAAATATAAAAATACTATACATAAATAATGTACACTTTACTGTTCTAGGGCACGCATGGGCTATATAGCGTTTTCAGAATTTTACAACGTCGAAGTTTCTTAGCGTTAGAGTTTGTCAAAAACAAATTCCCTTTACCATATCTACAATATCATGCGATAACTCAACGCTGAAGTGAAGATTGCTTTGGTCTAATTCTTATAGAAGCTCTGCCATTTTCAGATGAAGAAAACTCCCTCACGAGGAAGGAGAGCGTTGCCATAAAGAACCCATTTTGGTCTCGGTTTACCATTCCATTCAGTTTTCCGCAACGGCTATCCAATACCTTTTACTTAGTCACCCATTTCGTTACCCTCCACTAGTTGCGTATAACGGATTGAAGTTCCATAAATACTCAATTCTGCTTCAGACGATACTACATATCATACTGTATTTTGGAGCGGAAGACCCTTCTGTGAGCCAAATAAGAAGCATCTTTAAGGTTTTCAGCTGCTCCTGATACAGGCATATTTTTTCCTGGATACTAAGCAGTAAGTTTTCATTTCTTTTCCTTTTTTTAATGTGTTTAACACCCACTCTTACTACATACCGCATCACAGGCTCTGGTACCGGTAATGAATGAACGTAAAGGACAAGGGGAAAGAAAACTGGGAAGGAAAGTTCCAGGTCTAAGTTCAGGGTATATCCTTGGTATTTTTCAATTACGAAGAATTAAAAAACCTGAGAAAACCTCAGTCAGGAGGGCAGTCTTGGCGGGAAAAAGGCCTTCGATCTCCCACTCATGATTGCGTTCGGTCTTTAAGTCGGCTCTACTCATCTTTAAAATTGTTTGGTGTTTCTTACTTTCTATTTTCCTTAAAAGGGGTTCAATTAAATTCAAATTAATGTTTTTATATTATATCACTTTGTTATCCCTCTAAGTTTAAGTAACGATGTACCTTCATTTTAGCTTCTGACTTTGTGTGTATACAGGAATTACGTTACATACACAACATTTACAACTTCCGTTATTAGTTGAAGAGTGTACAACATGCTACATACTTTGGACATTACATTTGTTTCTAACAACTTCTTTTGGAGGGAGGATGTTAACCTCAGAGTGGTCTCTTACCATACTTTAGAAGAGTGTCAGTTAAGCAGAATACTCCACCACTTTCGTTAATTTAAAAAAAAAACACTTAGAAATCTAGAAATGTAGTTTTAATACCGTTCTACTTTTGGCAAGTAACACAGCTATATGTCCAGTTGTAACAAATTTAGAAATTAAAACACACTTCAGGTACTATATTGTAATGTTCCTCATGCACTGGAACGTAGCGAACTTTATACACATTAATATGGCAACTTTCACTTATTTTATACGTTTTTACATTCTGTGCTACTTTTGCAGTTCAATATAAAATGTTAGAATTTAATAGTAGAATTAAACTGTATCTGAATCCTTCGCAACAGAAAATTCAAGTGTTGAAGTATTGATCCGTTAACCTCTAACGCATTAATAACTCTAAGGTTTAACATAACTATTTCAGTAACGGCAATGAGAAATTAAGCTACTGTGAGTCGCTAAAATGCCAAACGTCCAAATAATCATCGAGCGCAGTCCTTAGGCGCTATGTGCTGCCCAAAATTGATCAGAGTGAATCACATTTATAAGTAGTGCACGTCTTTATACCAACATATATCCTGATTACCACACCAACATCTTTGCTAAAGTTTACTTTTTGTGGCCTCTAAAGCACAACTCCCTACTCGGTGACTTGCTAAATTCTTAAGAAGTTGTTTCCGTTTCTAGCATTCAGAATTGGCATACCTGGGTTTTATTGAAATTCTGTGACTTTTAAGCCTACTGGAATCTTGAGCTGATAGTGTTCATGTTGACTGAGTCTAATTGCTATAATGACTTACTACTAATCTCTACTCTCAACAATTAATGCTTGGCTAATGAATTCCGATTCTCTGTCAAAATTGCAACATATTTCCGACATTATGTACTGATTTTAACGTATGGAAATTATTTATTACAATTACGTATACATCACACTATAAATTATTCGGGTATCAGGAACAAGCCCCATTTGAAGGTTAAACATAGGAGGTCCAATGGACTTTCTTTGAAATGCCGCTTTGTCAAGATAAAACAGCCATAACTTTAAGTGGGTTCCAGTATTCAGGCGATATCGTATTACAAATTACCTCCGAATTTGGTACGTCGTTGAAGAGAAATGCTTTGGTTGTATTTGATATACGGATTGCAATGAAATGATTTCATTCTTTGCCAGTGATCCAATACAACTGTTTAAATATACCTATAAACTTCCCTTTATTCAACGACTTACATTAGTAAAGAATAGCTTCTGTTATTGATTTGCAAGTGTTGTTTTGTTCCGCGTTTTAATGCCGCATTATATTTAAATCAGGCACTCGGTTTGTTGTGCTTTGCAGTAATATGCAAGAAGATGGAGCACATATATTATGCTATTTTGGCTGTTAAATATCTTCCATTAAATTGGAATGGACTAAACTGTCACGATCAATGTTAAATTACAGCATGTTGATGATCCTTTTATTCGGCAAATACCAGAAACTAGGAAGCTGCCATTCAGGTAATCCATCTGAGAATTTTGGAAAATACACCAGTACCTATGTAAGACATACTTTTGAAACCTATGCCAGGTATAATACACAATATTATTAGTTTCTAATATTATTTAAATATTATTACCTTTTTATTGTTTAAATTCAGTTTTATAATGAATGTGATACACATATAGTTTAAAAAATGAAAGTTCAGGCTCTACTGCAAATGTCTTCCCTAAAATATTTACCACGTCTGTTTCAAGTTATAATTTTCTAACAGAAGAAACGGTACTGCCTTCTTTAGTTTACAAAATTCTGGATATTTCTCAAAATTGGAGCATTACTTTAAAAAAGTATATGGCCATTTTCTTTAAAAATATGTTGTAGAGGTGGTAAAAAAGTTATAGACATGTTATCTGCATCATTATGAACGTTGTGAGTATGGAAAGTCGCACAGGAACCATAGGGAGAAGGGCATGCGTCTGTTCATTTCTTGCTATAGTCAATTGGTAGGGAAAAACTGCAACCAGTTCACCTTAGTGGGGATGGATTAATTAATTTAGTGGTGAGGACAATCTTAATTCCTGGTTCTCTATTCCTGTAACATAGCGGGAGCAAGGAGTTCTGATATATTAAGGTAATACCGCACAATTGAAGTCGAATATAATTTTGAAACTGTACTTACATTTTATTTCAAGTAAAGCTTTGTTACTCAGTGTTTTCGTTACCCACCTCGACACTATGCCTCACACTGACGCCACAATCATAACCTGCACTCTGATTCACGCCAACCCATCTTGCGTGGTCAGGTGATTATTTTGTTCTGCCTATTTGCTATATTTTGATATTTTTGGCATTCACTCAGTCACGTGTTGCAATACACTGTGATACAACACTCATGACTCTTTGTCTATAAAAGCGAGAGTATGCTTTTAGCCCATTAGTGGCATACCGGACAAACTCACCCAGGAATGTGTACAGATATTAATTTTATAATAAAACCTTTCAAAAGTGTGCCATGGTCTGCAGAACGTAGAAACCCTTATAATTATTTCCTGTGTTTGCCTCCAGTTCATACCTTTCTAATTTACGACTAAAATATTCCCATACTATTGAAAATTTATAAATAATTTAATTTAATGCTTTATAGTTTTTTTGAAAATATTATATGTCGCATCCCATTCTTACCTTAATATTTTACATAACTAGTGTATACACTCTTACAAATTATTTTACTGCAACCTACTCTACTGGTGAATTATGATATCTTTTCTTGGGTGGGCTTGTGCGCAGCACATGTTATGTTGACTAACAAATTTAATGGAGGATAATAAGTGAGCGTAAGTGAGTTTCCGGCTGTTTGAGTTTAAAGAATTAAGCCGTTTCAGGATTTGATAACTTGAAATCATAACTATTGACCTATAGCGACTAACTTCTGAGGTATCTAGTATTAGCGCTTTAAACTAAATGTTTCTTTGGTGGCGCGAAGCGCACGTACTTTGCTGTGATTCACAGAAACCTATAATGTGGATTTCTTACGCATGACTACTAAATCTATATAACCCGAGCGCAATTACACTGCTGTTTGTGAAAATTGCAACGCAAAGAAGTAATTATCCGAATAACTCCAAACTTAGTGAAAGTGCAGAAGAGCGTGCAAGCAATAAGTGATTACGTTTGCAGAGAGATAGGGTGTACCTAGGCCGAGCAGATCCCTCGCGTGTCAGTCCTACAAGGTCAGTGTTGCGCCCAGTGTAGTCATTGCAGAGGTGTCAAACAAGGTGGAAACAATAAAGTGAGTGCCAGTATGCCTCGTCGACGTCAAAGAGAGCCATATCGGCATGTGATGGAGCTCGAACGGGGCAGAATGATTGGTCTGCGGGAAGCGGGTTTGTCATACCGTGACATTTCGGCTCGTACAGGATGCTACGACAGTGATCAGTGTGTGGAGGCAGTGGTTGGATACGCAGCGAAGAGCGGGAACTGGACCACAGCACAGTCCGTATGACCAGAACGAGCCGTATGGCTTCATCCACAGAGTTGGCTTGACGGTAGAGCACTGCAGCGTGTGTGAGCTTGTCTGCATCATCGGTTCGTAGCCGTCTGCTGCAGGTTGGACTGTTTGCACGCACGCCATTACGCTGACTTATATTGTCCAGAAACCATAAGCTCCTTCGACTGAAATGGGCACCTGAATACCGTCACTGGTGTGCTGAGTGGCCGCATACACGTCCGACGGTACCGTGGTAAGCGTAACCTGGAGGGCTGCATTGCTGAGTGGCTTAGCGGACAAACACAGGTGTGATGGTTTGGGGTACCATTTGATTTCAGCCGATCTCGCCTCCTACGAATTGAAGGCACTTTGAACAGCAACCGATACCTAACAGTAGTTGTAGAGCCTGAGGAACAACCCCTGCTTCAGGCATCTCTTCAGGCCATATGTGAACAGGACAATGCCTGGCCACATATTGCGAGGAATGTAAAAGCCTTCTTTGAAGAGCATCGGGTACCATTGCTTCCCTGGCCTGCACGTTCGAGTGACATGTCGCCCATCGAACATGTCTGGGATATGGTTGGTCGGCACCTGGTGCATCATGGTCCTCCAATAACTATTGTTACGCGGTTGTGGACTCTTATACAAACTTCGTGGAGGGAAATTTCTTAGGAACATATTTAGAACTTTCTCGACGCAATACCACGGCGTGTAGCTCTAATTGCACCGCATGGCAGCCACACAGAGTACTGAATATTAGCGCTAAAAGGGCATGTACAGATTTGAAAAGTTAATCATTTTCTACTTGTCATTTACCTGACCTGTGGTATTAAAGTCATTAAATTCACGCATCTTCTTCTTGGTGTAGCAGTTTTCACAAATAGTAGTGTACTAAGCGCTATGTGTGTCAATGATCTATCACGGTTAACACCTATGTAAGTAAGCTTTTCAAACACGACGGGCAAGATGCGAATTTCATATATACACTGCTGGTTTATTAAATAAAGATCTACCTACTCATTACATCCACTCTCACAGGTTTTCTACGCCTGGTTCAAAGCTGCCATTTCGAATCTGCAATAGAATTGTTACTTAACTCGACTCGATCATTTCCTTCATTATTCTAAAATATATGCCCACACATGTCTCTGAAACTTCCTGAACCTTGAAAATCGTATTTACAAGTATACATTCAGCTAATGGCCTTCTTCAATACAAGGTCAAAACCAAATTACATTTTCTTAAAATGCACTCATTAATAAATCTTATTCTCATAACGACATTTAGTCTGTATACTTGTAGTATGCATAGGTATTAACAAGGCATTATTTATTGCAACTGTTATTACTGTTCCAGTGCATAGGGTCCATATAGCTTATACGGTATCTTGAAAACTTGGAAGACCGTTTGGAGAATGTTTAAACTACTCAGACCTTCTGACGAAGTTTTATATCCTTTTGTATAAATAACAGTGGATTCCTCATCCGTTTGGAAAAATAGCTGGAATTACATGAAATTACAGTGTACGGTCACTGGAAAGAGTATGTATAAACATTTTCTTGGTAAATGAATAATGATTCCCTAAGGAACTGGAAGGGAGGTGTGCGAAATTAAATCGCTATTGGAGTTTAAAAAATTATTCGTGCGATGTTGCTTATTTAAAAATTGCTTCCTATTATTTCAGTTACATACCTTAAGATTAACTGAACACAAATGTCTCTCTATCCTTTCTCTCTCTCTCTCTCTCTCTCTCTCTCTCTCTCTCTCTCTCTCTCTCTCTCTCTCTCTCTCTCTCTCTCTCTCTCTCTCTCTCTCTCTCTCTCTCTCTCTCTCTCTCTCTCTCTCTCTCTCTCTCTCTCTCTCTCTACCTCACACACATATAAATGCTATAAATTCTATCCTTACAAAAGTTATCTGCATTAAATATGAATATATATAAACATTTGAAGCATAAATCGTTCTCTAATGGCAAATGCAGTACGTGTCCAGGCATTACCAGTTATGTGTTTCTAAAATCAAGTCCCAGCCTGTCGTCTTTCCCTATTAGAGGTTAAAAGTGTTTCGGGTAATAACTTATTGCTAATACCTTTCGTGTATGCGCATTGCCAAAATAATGTACCCAGTCTTCTGGTCCCGCGCATAATGGGCAAACCCTGCAGCCAATATTGTGAATTTCTACGGGGCTTCCCGTACCCGAGCATATAGATTTCTATCTGCGACAGCTATTTCCTACCTAAATCTGAAATTTATTTATATTTTCGCCGTATACCTTGCAACTCTGCCTACAACGAATTTCTATTTCTTTTCAGTCAAGATCTGATGCCGACTACCAGGTGTGATTCCCTTTGGTGCTGTCTCCAGTAACTCTCCTGAAGGAATCTGCTGGCAGATGCTCCAGTGGTGAACAATGAGATCTTCTACTGAAAGGTATGGTATGTATAGATGGGTGCGAGAATGAACAATACTACTTATGATGGATGATAAATTTAATGGTGGGTAGTTTTGAGCCGTTTGAAGCGGGTTTCGGACTCTTAGAAAACATAGCATTAATTGTTTCTGAAGCTTAGTACAATAAACCGTAATTGTTAAATTGTATCTGCTAACTCCCGATGTATCAGGAGTTTACTTTTAAAATGTAACGTTCTGCTAACAGTGGGGCAAGCAGACATATCGGAAGGTTTCCTTACGCCAACCACTAACTCTGCATAATCCGAGCAGCGTCATTAGGTACTGATATTTACAATAACTCTATGGAGCTGAGGCAACCTGAATGTTCAAAACATTCCTGCTTAGATTGACAAATTCGAAGACTTTCATCAGCCTATGAAACACTATTGTTACTCTATGACCTGCTAATCTCTAAGAATTTCATTCACTTTTTAATTCCAGTGCTTTAATTACGTGAGGATTTGCATGGCCTGAACCTAGAACTAATGGATTTCTTATTGATGGAATTCGCAGAACTATTAATTAACTTAGCTACATTGGTCCAAGTTGCTTCATACGGAACTTGCTAACGTCCCATTTTCCCCATCACAATACGTGGCTCTCTCTTCACATAATGTGCACTGATTTTAATATACAAAAATTATTCACCGCAGTTATTCATCTACTTCCGTGAAATTTATTTTTAAAATAATTAATCTTACAAGTCAATAAACTGCTATCCAGCAGTCATCCTATATCTGTTTTTATTGCCTCCTTGTCAAACATTTTAATCCAATTTTGGTTGTTTCCCGCTGTACCTACGCTACCCAAACTTTAAAGCGTTTGCTATTTAATTAGCTCCAATGACTTACTGCCCTTAGGGTTGTTTGGTCAACAGTAATTACCGATAGCCAGCGCTTTAATATCTACTCAGCTTTTCAATGTGTCGCTTTACCAGTGCAACAGTAAGGTTTCAGTTACTTCACGTGTTTTGCACTTCACCTAACCGCAAGTTCCTGACTGTTCGGGAGGTCGAGATAAGAGAGCATCCAGAATTATGTGATCGGGTCCTGAAAGCGCACCAGCACCTACGTCGGTGAGAGTGTTTGGCCAGTTCTCTCCATTTAACCAATTGTTGTTGAGCACTGATGGCCACTTTACCGACCACGGCTATTCAGAGCTGGATCCGGGACGATACGTTGAGTTTTATCAAATAGATCATTACATGAAATTTCAGTGAAATGTAATTGCACCGTAATTATTCTGGCTGCATGCTATTGACCTAATTCTTGAATAATGCTCTACTTCGGACCAGCTTAAAACAAATATTGTGCTGCGTCATCAATGTAGTTTTCCTCCTGTATTTTATTGCATCAAAGTATTTTTATGTGAATTGAAATATATTTGGCTTATATTGCAAAGGGAATACTTAAAATGCAGGACTTCAGTAGTTAATATGCAACTGATCCTATGTTGTTTTAAGTTAAAAGGAGTATTCCTCAACACTGAGGGACCTTTCTCTATTTAACCTTTAAAAATATTTATATTTTATTCATTAGCATCAGTAAATTATTCGTTTATGTCCTATTTGCCTAAAATAACAGTATACTTCTTTCAAGATTTAAACTATCTGCACGATTACAATAAATTCATTCGAAGTTATTATAGAATAACAAAGCAAATAATTAATTTTGTGCATAAGATGTATTAAAATTGCGGATAATTTCAGAAATGCGAAAACATCACCATATCATAAATTGATTTTAGTGTGTAGATATTATTGTGGTGAGAACAAAATTCCTTCGATGCGTGTCACTTTTGATGCAGTCTTCAGTATATCCGTCGCTGATGAATCTGCTGTCAGAAGCTGCAGTAGTGAGCAATGGGAACTTTCTTGTGTATGTGCGTGTGCGTGCGCTTGCGTGTGTGTGCGTGTGTGTGTGAAAAGACAACACCAGTTAAGTTTAATGACACATTTAGTAGAGACTAGAGGAAGGAAGAGGAGGAGGGGGAGGAGGGGAGGAGGAGGAGGAGGAGGAGAAGGAGGAGGACGAGGAGAAGGAGGAGGAGGAGGAGGAGGAGGAGGAGGAGAAGAAGGAGGAGGATGAGAATGAGGAGGATGAGAATGAGGATGAGCTCTAGGTTACGTGAAGGGAAGGATAGAGAGATCTTTATTTTGATATCGAAGCTATCGTATTTTGAATTTGTTCAGTCTGTGTATTACACAGCAAAAAGTTGCTATGAACACATATATTCACATTTTTTGAACAATAGTACCTTGTGTAGCTACCGCTCACGTAGGTAGAGAATATTTCGTATACTCCTTATGTCTGGACAAACATAACGATGGTTCTGACAAATGGAATTCCTTAAGAAACATTCAACTTCACAGAGAAATGTGTTTGGACCATATTTAAATATTTCATCAGTTATGTCATATTCCTGGACCCAAACTACTGAATTATTCATAAAGTTCATATCATATATGCGTGAAGTTTTATTTCTCCAGTTTTTGCCTCTGAACCGGTCTTAGGGAACCAGTGGCATAAAACGTCAAAATTGTATGGAATGAACCTGTTTTCAAACGGTTCAGAGACGTAATTCATGTAAATGCAGGAAAACAGATTGTGGCTGTTTCTAAGCGTTCTTCCAATTTATTACATTCATGCATAAGCTTCGCCATTTAAAATGAATATTTGATCGTTCTGTTCCAGCCAGGTATTATCAGCATGTATATTAATCACATCTCACGTGAAACCAGCGAAGCGTCATTTTTGTGTATTTCCTCACCTGTTAATGACGATAAGAGATGGTGACTTTAAAATCTATTGCTTCCAATTATTTCTGGGCTTACTGGAGCATGTCATTTCTTTCCGGGCCAGTGGAAGCAAGAGGCAATGTTGATGAAGATGCCATTCTTGGCAGGAGCATTAGAAAATAACACACACGAGGAAATTAGCTCTTATCTGAATTGGGTGTCGCACCACAGGAAAGTAAGAAATCATGTTCCAAGGGTACCTTTGACAGGTGCCTCTATCACTTTCTCTCAAACAAGCAAGGGAAGAAGATCGATATTAAAATAAGGTTTTAAAATGTGCTCAGTAATCCAGCTTGTCACTGCAGAATCCATGCCTTGGCATAGAATATCCTAAGATTTCGGTCTGTGATTCTCTTCTGTGGAACTGTACATTTTGGAGGATGTGATGATTAATTCCCAGGATAAAGCTTTAAATTTTGCCCGAATCACTTAAAATAATGAAAAAACTGACTTAAAATAGGTGGCCAGACTGTAAAATTCAGTGCCAGAGCCGGGATTTAGCCACGAAACTTCCGGTCTCCGTCCGGCTGCTCTTAGCCATTGAGCTATTATGGCCAACGGAGATCGGAAGTTCCGTGGTTCAAATTCCGGCTATGGCACTGAATTTTCCAGTCTGACTACCTTTCCATATTTTGTTCTATAACAACCGGAGTGAAAGAGCAATTAATTTATATTTAAAAATAAGTAGATGTTTTAAATTTCACAATGCAATTATGTATATTATTACTGTGCAATTTATTTGTCTTGAAGATAAACACTTATTACTATTTTCTCGAACACTATAAAAATTTATGTCAAAAGACTTAAAATGTTTTGAAGTGTATACTTGTTATTAACAGCCCTCCATCTCGTTACGTGGTGTATAATTTCACTACGTTAAAACGCTAACACTACTATAGCTAGTCTTACAATACTTGAATGTTGAATCTAATCTGCTAATTTTTCGCAAAAGAATGAAAATTACAAGTAAACTAATACTTACATTTCATTAAAACGTGCTTATATCTTTCAAATTTGCCATACAGATGTGTATAAATAAAAAGTTTAACAATCGCATGTTGCATTTTTCAATTAATTCAATACATGTAATGCAATGTAAATATTAAGTGTCCACGCCTTTTTTGCAGGGTATGAATAGCTCATGCACTAGAACGGTAGCGACAAGGTGCCATATATATGCTACATAGT
Source organism: Mantis religiosa (assembly GCA_030765055.1). Classification (NCBI taxonomy): domain Eukaryota; kingdom Metazoa; phylum Arthropoda; class Insecta; order Mantodea; family Mantidae; genus Mantis; species Mantis religiosa. The sequence continues at coordinate 80,654,619 of CM060950.1, read as the reverse complement.
TCCTCATAAAAGATGTAAAGTACATAAGACTAATTTTTTTTTTTTTTTTTTTTTTTTTTTTTTTTGTAATTTTGCATCCTCCAACGTTAAGTCATATCTGACGATGACTGGAATGGGCGAAATGGTGCTCAAATGAGTCCAGGGCCATAGAGCTTAGAGTTACCCGACATTCGTCTTTCAGTATAAGGGAAAACCCCGGAAAAAACCTTATCCAGGTAACTCACTCTGACCAATATTCGAACACGGGACCTCTTGAACGTGAGGCAGACACTGTACCACCACGCTACCGAGGCGGGCACGTAAGACTAAGAATAGGTACTAAGTTTGAAGGGCAAAGAAGCAGGGTACTGTTTTGGTTTTCCGTTTGTCTCCTGCTGCTGGAAGCTGAACTCCAAAATGTCATTCCTCACGCCAAAAAATACTTTAGTGCGAAAGTTATAGTAATTCTTGAACATCAATAGGTATTAAATACACAAGACTGAGTATATCAGGTATTGGAGGCCTGTATCGCTGGCTATAACAGGCAGTGCTACACGTTACTTTGATTAACTTATGAAAATAGTTAACTAACAAATTAATCAGGTGGTGGATAGTTTGATACTCCAGAGGTGTACTGAATTTCGCGAGCAGAACATTCCTACTTTTCAAATTTTAGCCATGTAAAAAAACACTGCAGGATCGTAATGCACAAGACTTTACACGTGTTGAAATATTGTGATGTCTATTATCCGGTGACTATAATAAGCAGTACTTTCAAAGCTGTTAACTAAAGTGTTTCATTTGCTTAGCTTCTTTGATTTGGATTCGTACCTTCTGCTGAAATTCACCTCAGGCTGCAATGGAGATGTCTTCATGGGCACCATCATGTTAGGAGAACCATTTCAAAGATGTGGACATGAGCATCCAAGATAAAATTTTAGCTTTCGCCTTCAACCTCGGAGCGCAATAAGCAAACAATTGTGATACACGTCATTGGGGAAGACAAGCTAGTTACTATGGATGTAATGGTTGCAGTAGTTCTGTAGGACATAGTAGTATAGAAATTATGTTTTTAACTATTCGGTCCCAATTTTGTTGACCGAAGCCCACAAATTCATAGAAGAACCATAATTCATAGCTTTCTTCAATAAGCGTGATATTTTTGCAAGCACTGTGACAGGCAATGCATGTTGGTTCACCATTGGGAGCCTGAATATCAACGCCAGAGAATGAAAAGCTATCACTTGGAATGATATTTTATTGTAGGGATATTTTATTATTTACAAAACGATGAAAAAATGTTTGAAATGAAATGATGACTATGTTGAAGCTGTTAAATGACGATGATGTACTTGAGCTGAGTAAAAATATAAAGATCAGGATTTAAAAAAGAAAATGCTGCCTTAGTGTTTCATTATAATATTTGTATTTTGCTCTTGGTTGAAACATGGATCACTGTTTACTAATCACCTTTGAATCAGTTACACATCACACACAGCAATTAAATGCATGATTGGTCTGATATACTCGCATATGCCAACTTTCAAATGATTTTCTCTTTCCTCCAATAACGATGTTTGAAATTACTTAAAGAAAATCATCATATTTATTTCTTCTGTCTTTGACGACATAAAATATTTTCAGACTGACAATAGTTAAAATTAAATTTACTAAAATTGCCTTCCAGATATCTTACTCTCAAGTTAAGCAAACCTCGCCTGCAAAATTAGTTTCCTCATATAAAATAAAATATTAATTACCTATTTAACAAAACAGTTTAATTCCCTACCCACATGTGTTATTTTTCCTTCCAATCAATATTCATATTTTTCTTAGCACTTTCCCTTCAGTAAATGTTTTATATATTTCTTAATCTGGGAATTTCTTTAGTATATAGAAATATTGGTACATTCCATTTGTAAAGAGGGAAATGTATCATAACCGGATGAGGCTTTGAATGGAGTTGAGATTATTTCCGTGTGCATTTTTATACCTTAGCAAAGTGCCGAAACCATTCACGCTGATCTACTTAACCATTAATAACTCTGTTGTATAGCTTCCCTGCTGTAATTTCATTTGAAAATGTTTCTCACTAATTCGAGTATTTGTTTTATGTGCAACTCTGTCACGCTGAGTAAAACTAGCACTCTCTGCAAGCTAAATCAATTTTCGGATTTTGTAGACTGCCACCATTCGTATAACCATAAATAAGGAATTGGGTTTTAATTAAGCAACCCATAACACAAATTGTGGTGTTTCCTAGTCCCATTTGTATGAGAGCAAAAACTGGTTTTCTGACATACATAGTTTATGCTCATGTAAATTATTCCAATTTTCATATTCATGGGCTGTTCCTGAAATGAAATGAATGTTGAAGAAAATGATATTGTTATTATCACTTTATCTGGTTGCTTCTGCCAGAGTTCTGACAACGACTTTTGGTGTAATTTCATAACCCGTGTATTTAACGATGCTCGTTCTTACATTTTCTAAATTCCGAATCATCCTTCGAATAAACATATTCATTTAAGCTAAATGGCTAATGATCTCCTTACCAGCTGTTAGTTAATGGCTTGATGGTGCAAAAGACTTGTAATCTAAGACAGAGAAGGTTTAAAAACATGTTTTAAAGTATCAAACGTTTTGCGCATAATCTAAGGAAAAAAGAGCTCATCACCTTTAATTTTCGTAAATTTATATTTTACTGCATATTTTCTGGAGAGTGAAAGGAGATAAACGTGGCTGACCGTTATACAGAAATGGTCTTGCTAACGTGTATAAATTTGACTCAAAGCATATCAATAAGTTTGCGTGCAAATTATATCAAGATAATAGCGTATGAAAATATTACAAACTTTTATACCATTACGTTACATTGTTCATTTTAAGAATACTTTAAAATCATTCAAAAATACCTGAAACTTGATGCAGAAAAAAGAATAATATAACTGTTGTTGTGGGACTATTCTGAGAATAGATATGTCGCAGAAAGTAACTACAAGTCTAATTACATATTTCTAAAGCTGCAAACGTGCATCTTTATACTAACACGATCATTCCAGCAATTTTATAACCGCTTCCGATAGTAACGCTATGATATTGGAGAATGTGTGTTAACAATCAAGTCGTTACAATAAATATGCGAAATGAATGCTGATTCTTGAAAACGTTCCTGATTGCAAAGTTTAAAAGACGGCAACGCTCGCATGGAAATTTTGCAGTATACCTCGAGCTCTTGGGACACACACGCACGCACACACACGCACACGCACACACGCACATGCTTAGCTGCCATTTTGGAACACATGATTTAAGACAAAAGTAATAACAACAATAACCACAACTTACATAAACACGCATATATCTGTTAGGAGAGGGTTAACAGTATATTATGAATTCGAGCGTTATTACATTTGGTTTGCTCTCGTTTTGAACAGAATTATAACTAGAGATGACCATAATACCATTTTAAACCATTCGTTCCTTCTGAAGTAAAAGATGTATTCTCCAATCAAGAGAATAGTGTATTTCACAGTTAAAATGGTGATCATTTTGTTCGATATACTACCCAGACAGTTGCACCGTTACTAGAGCGCTGTCTTACAAACGCAAAAGTAAGTTTCCGTCTGAGTTCTTTTTGGCGTGTTATCATGACTAGAGTATACGTTAATGGTTGTTTACAATCTATGGAGTCAAAACTTCAGAGAATATGTCATATTTTCACATGAAGTCTCATATTTAGATTGAGAAAACTAATTCTGTTGCATGTTGCGATGCATATGGAATTTTCGCAGAACCCTGTTCTCCTTTAGGCTATAAAGCACTTATTTTGTGCGTACATATTTATTGCTTTGTTTGTGAGGTGCACCTTTTTACATAATCGAAATACAAGATTTCGAATTTCCTTTGATTTAACCCCTTGCGATTAATATATCTGGTAAAGTATTACACAACAAATCCACACATTTTATATGGAGCAAGAAATTAAAATCGTGAGGAAACTGCTTCCGTTTCCCAGAGAGAGACAGACAGAGAGAGAGAGAGAGAGAGAGAGAGAGAGAGAGAGAGAGAGAGAGAGAGAGAGAGAGAGAGAGAGAGAGAGAGAGAGAGAGAGAGAGAGAGAGAGAGAGAGAGAGAGAGAGAGAGAGAGAGAGAGAGAGAGAGAGAGAGAGAGAGAGAGAGAGAGAGAGAGAGAGAGAGAGAGAGAGAGAGATGCGGAGTATAATGTAGAATTTCCTAAGTGAGTACCAGAAATGCTTAAATACTAAGGTAGGCAGTTCGACCATGTTCTTTCTAGATATAAATCAGTATTTATAATAATTTGAATGAGTCCTTCAGTATTTTTCTTTGGTTTAGTACGTCGGTTATGTATGTCAGAAATAACCTACACAAGAAACCCTATTATATTTACTGCGGATCTGTGATCCGCATCGCCGATGGACGCCCACGCGCCGTAGTAGCGGTCCCACCAAGGATTGTTCACTTCGTAGTATATGGGATATGGATTTTGACGTTTAGTTCAACAATGTATGCTACCTCAGGTGTTTATTGTACTTAGACATACTCATAATCGAGCTCTAAAATCTTTAAAAACCTGTGATATTTAGGGTGACCTATGATATGTGGTTGTAAAGATCATCTGTAACTAGATGCGGAGCTCATATAATGGGTATCGCTAGATGATGTAGCACACGCTTTAATGATCTGTTTTCTTGGCCATGAGTTAGAATATAGAGAATAATGTTTAACGATGCGCACAAATAGGAAGCAGTAATGATTTGTGCATCTGTTGTATACTTCTATTACAGGAATGCTATATTAAGTCGTTGTTAGCCTAATTCGAACTGCCTGTCTCCTCAGTACAACATCCTTCTTCTCAAAAGAAGCAAAGCAATCTAATCCGGTTATAAAGGTTATCTCATTCGCTATTTATTTTTTGTGGGAGAAGAAGGTTGTCGAAGTAATCAAGATGGAAGGATTTATCGGGATCATGATGGCAGCAGCCAACATGGGGGAGAGGTTTTAGATCTGTTACATGACTCGGCAGTCTCGTGTCCTTGTGACTTCTGCATTCATGGATTAACTCGGAGGCAAACGACCAGCTACCTACCATCCCACAACGCATCTACCAAATATCCCCACTGAACCCTAACTCATCCTCTAACCTTGCCGACGTAACTACAAACCTTCAGCGGTACTACAAAAGATGGATGTCTCAGCATTCCCAGAGCACCATAATTTATACATATGCATTTTAAAAGTAAGGCTTTATTCCCAATATTAGGATTACTACGATAGAGAGAACATAGTGTTATTAAAGATGGAAGGAATGGACTGAATTAATTTATTATACTTCTCTACATAAATCGACATCCTGGTAAGGTTTTACAGCTTTCATTTGCATATGTGTCTCTCTTCTCATGTTGTTTACTTGTTACTTTTGGACGATCCACTTTTGAGCAACTTTGCTAGCTAATTATATTCCTTAATTTAAATTGCTCCCATCCCCCTCTTCCATCTTCTCTTGACGCTTCACCTTCCTTGTCCACTTCTCTCGGAGTTTCCTTATAAGTTTCCTAAAATTATTTACTGTCATGTCACCTTTACTTCCTGATGTTTCTCTTGCTATGATTTTCCGATTCATTCTCCTCTTTTATTCTTCATAAACCTTCCCTCCATTGCTTCACTTCCTCACATTCTATTAGATAATATCCTAACTTTCCATTGTCCCACACATAATACGTCCTACTTTATCTGTTGTTATTCCTTTCCTAATATCACTACTGCCTTTGCTTATGCAAATATCTCCCTTCTTCTCTCTATATTCTTTGTTACATATATTAACATAATTTTATTACGCTATATACAACCAAGAGCTTTTTCTTCCATGTTTATCCACACTTCCGATCTTTCTGTATCCTTTACTCTGTTCCTTATTATTTGTAATAAACCCCCTTTATTTTTTTCTCTGTTCTCATGCATCCTCCATTCCCATCGTGTTTAGAAGTTTCCTATCTGATTCCACAAACTATTTTAATATAATAATTAAAAAAACAGTATATTTTCTTACTTGATTCTGTTACCGCTCAAATGTCTATTGCACCTGCCATTTTTGTTACACTTATACTTCATAAAGGTTTCTATCCAAATTATGTTAAAGATAATAACGCAATTAATGCAGCAATGGAAAATTCCAGAAAGAGTAACTGATTACAGAGGCCAACGATGGAAAAACCTTTTAATGAATTTACCTTATTATTGTCCGTAGTGTGCTGACTCCGAAAATAACCATAACAAGCAGTATCCAGCAAAATACTTTTATAATTCATATTAAATATATAGCAAAGTTAAAATTTATCAATTTTGAGGCTTATTTTATACCCTACTGAAATAGGTAAAATGCGTTAATGATCAGCACGAGTTCAACATAGGTCCAGAAAAAGTGGACCGTTAAGAAAAGTTTTAAAACCTGTAGAGAAGAACATTCTGCACGAGTACCTCATGGATCTAGAAAAATATTGCTACCACCTCTACACATCAAATCAGATCTAATGAAACAGTTCGTGGAAGCCTTACCCAGAGATATGCAATGTTTCAAGCATCTCTGCGAGAAGTTTCCTCAATTATCAGAAGCAACATTGAAAGAAGGTATGTTTGTTGGACCTGATATCCGAAAATTCATGTTCGATTCCAAAGGATGAATAAAAAATGACCGACACTGAAATGGAGGCTTGTGTATCGATCATTCAAGCAGATTGTTACCAAATCCTTGGGCGACAAAAATGGTCCACAGTATATTTCTAACGTAGCCAAATGCTGGATAAGCTCAAGAGGTTAGGATGTTTGATGAATCTGGAGATACACTTTTTGAATAGTCACCTTGATTTCTTCTCATAGAATTTGGGGGATGTGAATGAGGATCACGATGAGTGGCTACATCAAAGTGATGGAAAGAAGGTTTTCAGGGCCGCTGGGATACCAGTATTATGAAGACTACTGTTGATCACTTCATTGAGATGTTCAGCAAGCGACTTATACAAGTAAAGGCTATACCAGAAGCTTTAAAGGGAAGACAGAAAGTAAATATAAGAAAATAGACACATAACACTAGCTACTATAGATATTTTCCTGTTCAGACTTATATAAAGCTTTGTACATATGTTGACACTAATTTAATTTTTATTCCTAGAACATGTTGCTAATTTTGTGGTGTGTAATGAAGTTCCATGGTGGTGAAACTGTCGGTGATTTAAAGAATTTAGGTAAAATCTGGAATCAGTGACATAAATATTATAAGAATCACCTATGAACGTAATACAAGTTTCTTGAAATCTTTTCTGTTGGCCTGTGTTATCGATATAATTATTGTTAATACGCAAGCAATGAAAACAAGACAGCCAAGAGTAGTTTGAATATATGGTTTATACATTGTTTTTGAAAGAGACAGTCGTTTGATTATATAACTGAGAAATCCTTTATTTCCTGACAAATTAGGAAGAATCTCTTTAGGAAGTTTACGAAAAAAGCCGGCACATATCGTTATACTAAGAGCAGATACAGTATAAACCGGGCTTGTGGCTTTCAGCGACCGTTGAAAACTTTTCAGAATACTTCGACCTCGCTACTGACACTGAAGATGTCTGCCGCAGTCGCAGATGAAACTTCTGCAAAGAGGAAGAAGCATCCCAGTAGACCACGGTCCACTAGCCCGGATAATACTGTACCTTCTAGTATTGAGACCAGTCGTGAAAGCCTTAGAACTTTGATGATATATCATTATGTCTATTAGTTTCATTGCAGCTGCTTTATATTTATGTAGGTGGGTTACCATAAGTTTATGAATGCTCTGGCTTTCTTAGGAAGTCCTAAACGATTCAATTTCCATGTTGGAGTCTATTAGTACATTCCAGTAAGTACATGTGGTATGGCAACATTATCCATTTCCTGTAAGGTGCCACAGAAGCAGCGGACATATGTTAGCGAAGTACTATAAGAGAAATTAGTCGTTTTGATGCATTTGTTGGCAGTTGTGTACAACTTAGAAAGAGAAAACACCTCTTGGTTTACTCTGTGAAGCTTATCACGATTGAACATTTTACTCCGATATTCTCTTAAGCTTTTAATAGGGGTGTGCTTCTTTGTGGTGTTCTGAAGATCCATGTTTGGATTAATATTTGTTTCACCATGTACAATTATTATTGAAATTTTGCATTGTTGAAGACCCATACAAGCAACCTATACAAGCAACAAGTAACATTTCTAAAGCCAAAGCAATAAACCTTTATGCCCGAGTTTTACAAAACTATTTGCTGAATTTGTGAGATCATATCTTGAGCGAATTTAAGGTTTGGTTTGTTTTCCAAGGTTTCATGTATCATTTGTCCAGATACATATGAAGCTGGAAATTGCATATGCAACTCATAATTTGTTTTCAAAATAAAGAATAAAGTATAGCTGGAGGTTGTTAAAATGAGATAAAACGCGCTGGCTTGTTAATTTGAAAGAATTTCTCTGTGGGTTAAACCCTTCTGGGGCATCCTTCACAGTAAATTTTGTATTTATGAGAGAATTCAAATGAATCTTGGAAATATTTTGCTGTTTCTGTAAGCACATTTAATTTGAAAACCTAATTCTAAATTCAGTCCTGTGACGTGGCGTAGTAGGCTAAGGCATCATGGCTTGCTTTCTTGCCACGGAATGCGGCCCGGGTTCGATTTCATATCTTGGGCTGCGGATTTTAAGTCCCGGGTATAGGACCGGTTCCCACTCAGCATCGTGAGGAAATTGAGGATCCACAATAGGTAAGCGACCCTGTTCCTGAAAGCCCACTTTCCGGTTGGGGGTGTCGAAACGCTAACCACCTCTCCTCCCCGTATCGGTTGGATAATCACCCACCTCTACCTTGTGTATGTGGGCGTGAGGCCGGCAGTCGGGTTGGCAGGCCCTGGTCTGATATAGACTGTAGTGCCACGGATTTTAATTCTAAATTCATGTACAACTAGGAAGGTTAAGCAAAAAATGAATTATTTAAAATTTGTGTTATGAAATAATATTCCTTTTTATTAATCATTTATTGTAGCTTTGGTCACTAATTCAGCCTTGCTGTTAATCTAAATTTGAACATCAAATACCGAATTAAGATAACGCACTGTTTTTTTTCTCTTTCAAAATGAATAGGAAATAATGAAATTATCCTTCCATTTCCGAGTATAACTTCAGTGAAAATTAACGATTAGGGGAATAGGTGCGTTAAACGTCTGTATGAATGATGGAAAGCTTTTCACACCTTGTTTGGAATGATGAACCAGTAAATATGTGCATCAGGGATTGTTAAAATATAATCGTGATTTGCTCTCTTCTCATATGCTGTGAGAGCAGGCGAGCCAAAGAGTAAAGGGGGAACACTGGGTTTAATAGATGACTTTATGACTATTGGATTTGTCGTTATTATTCAGTTAGTCTGTCAGTTGGGAGACGTAATTTATGTTGTTGATTTATGATACAGTATTTCTCTTTGACATGAAGTTTAATTCCTTAATCTTTGAATTATTCCACATATACTGCTTTGCATTTGTTAATTTAGCATGCATAACACATTACCATAGCCATATAATCGGCGAGTAAAAGGCTAGCATTGTCTTTCTTGTCCATTGCATACATTTAAACGGCCACAGCAGTCATTTAAAAATAATTTCTTCAATTTTTTTCTTAAGGAAACAGAGCTGCAACAGGATAGTGATTGTATCTTTACATATGTTTTGTTCTTTTTATCTTCTGAGTTCTAGGATTAAGGAAAAGTAAATCTTTCTCAGTGCTATATTTAACTTGTTCCAAATGATAAATAATGGCGATGAAGATGAAACCCTCTTATTAATTCTGTGGTGTAGAAAATGAACTTGATAGTAATTAGAGCAAGAGTATAAAAATTGGAAGAAACTCGCTGAAGTTCTGAAGCGTTTGTACATTTTATAGTATAACAATATACCTTTTTATAAAGCAGATATTAAAATAAACCAAAGAATCAAACAAGGATACACATCACCAAGCTCAGGAAGCAATGAACAGTTGCTCCATAATGTATGTTCATACCATATAATAAAAATAAAAATACTAAAAAGTAATAAACAATTACTAAGGGTCACTGGTGACAGATAAACAAGTCCTGAATGCATAAAATCGCCAGGACACTGCAAAAGAAATGCCATGGCTGTTTACTAGCGACATCATTGCCTAAACCCAATCCAAGTTCTTATTTTATTTCCTTCCGTCCTGACTATTTATTTATTTACATGCGCTTACCTAATTGGGAAATAAATTTGTGGTATAAATTAAAAGGGAATCGATAGAGACATGGTTACAAGCTTATCCTTTTTTTAGCAACTGCAGATGATCTGATGTCTCCCCAGAAGGTATTTACACAGCAGTGTTTTCAAATTCCATTAATTATTATAAGATATATTTTATATGTGAATTAACACTTCAAGGTAATGAGATTCAAAGTTAAAGATATCACAACTCTTTAGAAGAAACGTATAATCGGATTATTCACTATGCTCCTTATGTTCAATTTCTGCATAGAAGAAACATACAGTGACTCTAACACATATTCTTCTGTTAAAAAAATGGCAACCAGATTAGAGCAGAGAAAATTATAGTACTTTGAATATTATAAAGGAAAATCGTATTACATTTTTAATAGCATTAATTTTATTAGTTTCACTATTTTTTCAATTATTAGGTGTTACGTTGTGCATATTGTCAGGCAAAATTTAATGAGTTGGTATTTAGTAAACGGACATAAAGGTGGTACTATCCTCGCAGTAACTGAGCGGGATGACTCAGGCGGTTTAGTGTGTGGCCCACCTTTGGGAGGCCTGGGTTCGATTTCCGTGGCTGGCCTACCTGATCCATAGGTTTCTTCGGGGGTTTTCCCGGGTTGCCAGGGGAATGCTGGGTAGGTTAATTACATACATCCCCCGAATTTCCTGTCCCTCCATTTCATCCCCATTATCATTTCACATCATTCTCAACTGGTGGTCTCTTTTGACGGGGGTCTCGGCGCTGCATGGGGGATGTGCTCTAGGTAAACACTTTTCCCTTCAGTAAGACGGTTTTCCGACTTAGGATCCACCTGGTGGGCTGTTTTCAGACCGCGGCGGGTTTGATGCAGGTTGTTGGCCTGCCGGAAAGTTTCCATCTGGTAAATATTGGGGAGCCTGCCCTCTGCACTTCCGTGACTCCTTGTATCGCCCGCCTTCTGTTTCCTCTTGCCTTATCCTTCCTCCTGGGGATGCCCCAAGTGGGGCATAGGTACAATGGTCGCAGTGCTGAATCCCCTCCAGTTCAATCCACTATCCTCGTAGTAGTCTCAAGTTCTTGACATACGTAATTAGTGACATTGCAGTTCACAGCAGTAATGCGAAGCCAGCTCACGTGATTTACTCACTTAGAGAGGATCTTCTGTCACCTCTGATTATCTAAAGCTAGGTATGATTCAGCTGCAGCCGGATGAAAGCCGGGTAACAACAAACTCTACTCCAGCCAATGAAGGTTGTGATCACCTGTCTTCTCCACAAGAGGTAAGTCACGTCATAGGAACTGATTTCAATTTATTGAGGTGAACATCTTAGTTGCAATGCCAGTGTGGTTACAAACCACACTACACCCTGAGGAAAGGGAATGCCCTATACCTATTCTACAATCCCCAGGGGCAAAGCTTCCCTATTTCAGTCTTTAATAGCATCATCAGCCACCTTTAGTAACAGTGAATTCACCCATAATCGTGAGCTTGATGTGTTACAGTTTCAACCTTGCAGTGGTTCAGTATAAGTAAAATAAAATAAAGGCAATACATATTGTAATTCGCAAATAGTAATAAAAGGATATTATTCTGAATTTTAAATAAGAGACGGACTATATTGTTGGATGTGCTGGTCGTTAAGGAGGATAGTGGGTCCGCATTAACCTAAGTGAGAGATTTATTCATTGGCCGAGGGTGTCGAGGTTTGGCTTAAGGAAGTGTGACATAACCTAGAATGCCTCGACCCCACTTCATTTCCAGGGCGTTTCTAAACGCCGGTGCAACGCAGGGGCATGTCCCATAATATTGAATTTGATTATGCAAATTACTAGTTTAATGCCGTAGTGGACAGGCTTTGGAAAGTTTCCATCTGTCATAAAGTTTTATCAATTTCCACACCAGAACGCTTATTTAACAACACTCATAAATAAAACTTACTGTCGCTTTCTTTAACCTGCTTTGCATTATTTTAAGATATATCCATTATATCTCCTGTCATCTGCTGCGGAATATATGCTTCAAAGCATTTTTTTCTTGTGGACAGTATATAATAACGGTAGAATAATAGCGCCCAACTTAGAAAACGCTTACATTCAAATGTAATATTATGTGACAATATTTCTTTAAACGCTGACTTAGGAAGCAAGCAATTCCACAGTACGAAGTATAAAGATAACGAAATTGAAACGAAAGTGTTTCTTTAGGGATTAACAAATTTTAAATGACAAATTATGTGGAACACGCATTGATACGTGACAAAAATTCAGAAGGCACATTTCAAAAACCAACGAAACAGTGTAGGTCATTCCTTTTTTGAACTTACATTTATATTACATTCCTGGACCTTTATGGATAAAAATACGATGTAATTAAGCATAATACCAAAATAAAGTAGGAGGCTGACGTTTTAATCCTATTTACTATGGCATTTAAGATGCTAATTCAGAATCCTTGAGAAGGAATTAAATTCTTACGCTGGTTTCTTATGCTTTTTTGGCTTCCGTATAAAGATATCGGTGACTCAGATGATTCTCCACAGAGAGGGGAATATACTAACACGCTTACTCACGTCAGTTATTTTGGCAGCGGCTAAGATATGATTTCACTCTAAAGCACAACACAATATTAACTTCACTTTACAAAAGCACCCTTCTCACTATGGTATTCAATCAGTAGGCGGAAGGAAGTACGGCCTCTACCTGCTCGAAAGTCACGGCCCCTTCTCCGTATTTCCGCTACCAACTTAACTAATCCCGTATGCGACCGAGGCACATTTGAAACACTTGTCATTTGTAGCTTGTGGCGTTTCTTTATTAACGATAATGAACGCGATGGGGTCTTTAAGACATTGCTCTGGTGACGTCACTGTATCTTATTATATATGTCCAAACTAAGCGTTGAAAAACTGCATAATTTTGTACATAGCATCCTTCATTAATGAGCAGCCTTTACGAGTGCATCACAATAATATGTCAACGCGTTAACTAAAGGTTCAAGTTCAAGAAATGGAGCGGATATGAAATGTTTTCTCATTTTGCTCCAAGTTATGTGCATATTTTTAGGATACAACTGGAAAAATAGTTAATATTATCCTATTTTGGTCCTATAGTATAGCTATTCATTGCATTTTTATCTCGTGGAGCAAAATTAACTGTGTCTGTAACCCAATGAATTCGACCTAAAGAGGTACTTCTGTCCGCTTTACAAGAAAATAATAAGAGTATAATAAACGTTTGTGCAATGCTGAAATGATGATTTGTTTAGGTAAATGTCTCATGAGGGCACAGCTCAATTTTACAGCTTAGGAACATTTTGGAAGTAGCATTGTTCATTTTTTAGTCTCCATCTTTAACGAACTCGCTAGGCACTCAAAGGACATCTGGGTATGCTGCTAAAAGTTACTCTTCCGAATTTGTAAAAGTGGACCATAAATCCTTAGTCTAACTTAAATTTAATCATCCCCAAACTGTATTTTTTTCAAGAAATATCAGCCCTATTGCCAAAGGAAACAGAATATACACAGCGAAATTTTCGTATTTATATCATAGGTAAGATATTTTTTTAAATATTAATGATTTTGTTAAACATTTAGGCAAAATAGCAATTGAAGCGGTCACAAACAGAAGTTGCTAAGTCACTGTTTCAACATTTTGCAGGAGTGCTGCCCAAAGTTTTCGAAAGTAATTTTAAATAACAAAATAGTAATACAAATGCAAGAATTTTGTGATGGGTCCGTTTGGAGGTACAAAGTACTGTGTTGAAGTATTTCTCACGGTTTGACATATGTAGCATATGTGACAGGATATTATGTTATTAGGATGTAACAACTTTTATTTTAAAATGGACGAAAATTTGTTAAGTCACTTGACTTAACAGCTTTTGATTCTTAATGTTATAGTTTTTCCATTATACAATATTATAATATGTAGTCACGGTTAATTTATTACTTTATTTTCACCAATGCTTCTCTACTATGGACTAATCCAGTATGAACTTCATGCATTGACGTACAACATTGTCATTAAAACATCACTCCATCTCTACTACATCATCTTCTACATCACTTCCATATGTCATTGTGTCATGAAATGTAGTACCTTTTGGCAGAGTGACATGTTCCAGCAGTGAACGAACATCGTAATATTTTGCCTTTTTAATCTTCCGAAGCCTATCTGGTGTGTTTATCGCACTTTCACATGCCTTGTGTAAGTCTTTCAACCACACTTCTCTCCTCAAAGGAGACTGGGGACAATAAAGTGAGGAAGGCATTGTGTGACGAACCTCTGGTACACATCCTCTTTGGAAATATATGCCTCCGATTAAAGTGAATTCAGGAATACCTCTTACAGGGACATGGTCGAGGGTATCATTGAAGTAAAAATCTTCAACAACTGGAGTGCCATCATGTTCCCCATTATGGGTCAGTGAACGTTTGACATGGAAAACATCAATGGGCTTCTCGTGTAGTGAATCTTTGATCAGTTTCACATTCATCATTTCTTCTTCTCAATATTGCCAAAAATTCTGTCAATAGGCACCAAAGAGTGCTCTGGTATTGGGAAGTTCAGACAAACTATCTGAAAGCGCACTTGAGGAATGTCTAAAAATGTGTGATGTCTAAATGTCTAGTCTAAAATGTATGAACAGTTGATATCAAACAGCTTGGATGGCACAGTGTAGTTGCACCACCAAACGGCTAATGCGGCAACTACTTGACTTATCAACATATAACCCGAGAAGACTAACTTAACAATTTTTATTTCTGAAATTGATTCCCATTCAGCATGCCAGGGTCCCAATCTGTTCGACCTAACATCTCCTGAAGTGCAAATCTTTTATAACTATTACAGAACTGATATTCAGAGTGCTTATCGTGTGTTTAACAATATTTCTCAAAAACATTGACTTAACAACTTCTGAATCTGAGTGCTTCAATTCTATTTCTTTAGAGTTAGAAGAAACGGTAGGTAGGAACTGAAATTCTGTTAAACAGATGAAGTCTTTTACTTGTGTGATAAGAATTAGAATGCCTGGAGCTTTATGAAAAAACCCAAAATGTAGCTAACCATGAGAAAAAAATTAAATGTCATCTTTCTTGTAACTGTCAAACTAACACTATGTTAAACGTTACGGAAAACTAAAGGGCAAGAATGGCTAAAAATGGCATTTTATTTGGTTTTTGGTGTGAGTGGGGCCTTATAAACCAGAATTTTTCCTTTAACGTGGTACCTGTTCTCTATGTAGGCATATACAGGAATTTTAAACATATTAACGGCATAATTTTACTAAGTACTTGGGAAAGAAGTTCTCTAAACATTGGCACCAACTGTAAATATGACCAAAAGTGGCTTTTTATCTAAATATGTTTAATTATTCTTCGTTTATTTAAGTTGGAATGTTTTCTCTTTCTCCAACCAACTTTTTCGGATATATTTTATGTTAACCTAGCAACAACTAAAGAAAACTAAGCTATATTTTTAGGTTAGAAAGCCCCACAGGTACTTTGGAATTAACTTGTTTGGGTTTAAAAAATAAATTCCTGATAAATTTAAACAAAATCTGCAATTAAAAAGGAATTAATCTTCTTAACGAGGTACATTATTATAAAAATATAGTCATCGAAATGAAAGTTGTAGGTGAGAAATTTAAGTCTGATAATATAAATGTTTTCGGAGATAATGATCTATGAAGTTGAAGATTTACCACAGGTATTTACGGCATTTAACCGCCCCCTATTATTTACCAGAAATTCCACTTTATTATGAAATTTGGCAGCCACTGTAACATTAAATTCTTGTTACCTTCTCTGCTCCAAATCTGTAGTCAGTATGGAAGGTATTCCATTCCACCACAAAACTCATTGCCAAGTTTTACCGGAAATGTATATTTTGAGTCTTCCTGAAATAGAACAAGTTTGCTTTCTAACGTCCTCCCAACGATAGGTCATATCAGACTATGAATGAAATGGGTGAAATGATGCTCAAATGAGCCTAGGGTCTATGAGGTTTAGACATTGGTCTTTCGGGATGAGGGAAGACCCCGGAAAAAACCTTACCCAGGTAACTCATTCTGACCGAGATTCGAACTCGGAACCTCTTGAACGTGAAGTAGACCTGTTAACATCTACGCTACCAAGGTGATCATATACGTGTGTGTGCGTGTGTGTGCGCGTGCGTGCGTGCGTGTCAAAAATGAAAAATTAATTAAAACCCAAGCCTGATATTTAGATCCAGGTTCTTACAAGTATTACGGCACGAAGATTTTCAAGAGAGGTCCCCATCTCAAACAAACCTTTGTCTGGGAGGATTTAAAAAAAAAAATCATATTCTAAAAATTGGCTCTAACGATTTTGATTATTGTATCATATATTTGAGATATTTTGTCACAAAGTAAATGTATATCTTGACATTTCTGAGAATACTCTCCAAAGGCCTCTGCATTTTGGATAATATTTCTATAATTGATAAACTAAGAGTTAGACAAAGGCAGGAGACACAAAAAATATAGATCCCTTTAAAGCAGATTATTTATATCAAATTCCCTTGTAGTGTAATTTTTCTAATTTTTACATTTATACCCCACTTTTAATGGCAATGGTCATATAGGCGGCTGCTCTCCTGGAACATATCGAAGGTGTTAACTCGTATTCGTTGGGTTTTAATCATTAGATCACGCATACATTCACACTCTTATTCATACTTCTAGACTCTGGGGAATATGCGGAATTAACTTGGTCGAAGGAAATTCCCCACCCCAACGCCGGGAGTTGAACCCGGGACCCTTAGCACGGCAAGCAGGTTCTCTACCGACTGAGTACGCGGCCAGCCTAGTGTAAATTTTGCAATACTCAATTTCTCAAATAATAATTCATAATTTTACTTTTATGTTCTGGCCTGTCAAGGGGAATAGAATTTCGAACGGCATCACATATCGATTAAGTCTTAAAAGTTCTCTCTGTTGCTTAAGTGTAATGCATTCTCGATTAACATAAATTCAATAGATGAGTAAGAGCTTTTAAGAATAGTTTTATAAAATAGAATGAACACGCCATGTGATAAGATCTTTTCAGCTGATCTGTAACTTACCTATACTAACAAATATGCCTGCTTTCTGGGTTCATAAAAACTATAAATTTAGATTATTTAAAGTGCTTATTTTAGTGCTTCTTTGACAACAGTTTAAAAATTTCCCCTATGGATCAACGTTTGTGAGTAAGGTCAAAACTTTTTCCCATCAAGAAAGCTACTTCCAGGAAACGGATACGTTGAATAAAAATACTAATTTTGTGCTGCCAAATTTGGTGAACAAGTTTAGCAGCAAAGAAAGCCATGTAGTAAAAGAGAATGAAGGTATCGCCGCGTGAAATGAAGCATGAAGGCTAATTAATTTATGAAGTCCGTTTTATGAAGAGTGATGAAAGGTCAGTCCTGCAGACGGGTTGCATTTCGTCCATGTTTCAGTAATTCAGCACATCCATCACTGCAAGGCATGGTTCCCTCACGACACCACTCCACCTGATGTGGTAATAAAGCGTGGTAAACTTCACGACATTAAGAGGAGTGGGTGACCATGGACACCTTTTTATTTTTTAATCTCTCCTTTCTGTTTCTCGTTTCGCCTTTATCTTCCCGCCTTTTCTCCTTGCTGTGGAAATACACTTCCTAGATAGGTTCTGGCATTCTGCCGTAAGCGAATTGGCCTGTACCTTTCTTTTCCCCTCCTTCCCCTTTGGAAGCCCTTGTTAAGATGTTCGCGAGAATCGCATTTCTTCACATTAAAGCTGAGGCCAGATATTGATTAGCAAGCGAAACTTTAAAAAGGGGGCGGCAACTTTGACTCAAAGAATGTAACAGCATAATACACGACCAGAAACATCTTACCAAAGTAACGTTAATTAATGTGGCCAAGGTATGAAGAACTCAAAATCCATTTTCCGCTTGGTTCAGAATACCTCAAGTAGTGGGATGGACTGGTAAAGGCGGAGATATGAAAGGAAAAGTCTAGTTTCTTTCCCGTCTTCGAATTCAAGATAATTGGATGTGTTAATTAACATCCTTGAGCTTCAAAAGAAAGAAGCTGCAGAATTCTTTCTAAGGGTATTATTATCTCGCACATACATCGTCCATTCACTTTGGCATTGAGGGCAGTGCTTTCATCTACACGCTTGTGTGCAGTTTAATATTTATTACTGCAAAATTCATTGTGACGTTTACCAGAAAGAAAGGAGCGTTTTGTTGCAGTAAGTAAATACAAACAGAAGAAGAGCAACAGCGTAATAAAAATACGATGCATAAGCTTTCATTTATTTTTATTTATTTACTTATTTTCAGTTCAGTATAGTGTTAAATACACAAAAGAACAATGTCATATGAATTTATACAGATTTTATGATACAAATGAGGTACTAACTAGACTATTAATAAATTAATCCACACTATTTTAGCCTTAGTCAATTTAAGAACAGAGCTATACAGGTTATGTGATATAAATAAATACTAACATGCTTTAGTAAATCCATGCACACTAATGATAATAATAATGATGATAATAATAACAATAATCTTTATAAAAATAAAGTTCTAACTAGTATTAATAAACTCATCCACACTATAATAGTTTTTGTCAACTAGGAAACAATTCAGCTTTGATTTAAAATTATATTTACAATTCTTGATAGTAACTGGCAGTATGTTATAACATTTTATGCCCATAACACTAGGTGTATTCTCATAAAAGTGCAGTCTATGGGTAGGAATCGCTAAGTCGTCTTTATGTCTAACGTTGTGATTGTGTCTATCAGAGTTGGTTTCAAGATGGAGGTTAAATTTCCGAAGGTGCATAATTGTGTGGTATATGTATAAGCTAGGAAGGGTTAGAAGTTTCAATTTTATAAATACTGGACGGCAATATTCGTAATGTTTTAGATTCCCAAGGTGTCTGACGGCTTTTTTCTGCAATACAAAGGTTTTGTTTAAATTTACCTTAGTTGCGTTACCCCATACTTCGATCCCATACGAGAGGTGCGAGTAGATTAAAGAGTAATAGATAATTTTAGCTGTGGGCGTAGGTATATATTTTGTTAGATATTTCAGAATGAATAAATTTCTACTGATGGTATTGCCAAGTTCATCAATATGTTCAGAGAAGTTTAAAGTGCTCTCTAGTGTAACACCTAATAATTTAGCATTCTTGACCATTTTTACGGGTTCATTGTCAATGTTTAACTGGATTAGAAGATATTTCTTTTAGCTCAAAATGTAATTAAGTCACTTTTATTGGGATTCACAAACATGTTCAGATTATAAAAATAATGCAACAGTTTATCAGTGGTTTCATTTGAGGTAATCTGTAGAGTAGTAATATTTCTGTGACAAACTGTTACTGTGGAATCATCTGCGCACTGGAATAGTTTTGCATTATTGGGTATAAGCTGGTCATTATCGGGCATGTTATTTAGGATTAAATGGTTTCTTTAAAAGTCTTCGTAATAAGTTGAATTTTTCATGTTGACTCTATCCATCAAATATCTTAGCCTATATACGGCTAGTGTGGAGAAATGATTAATTTCCATCAATTAACTAAAGTTATAATAAGCTAATAAGTTTGCTAATTGAAGATATTTTGGGACTTAGGCCTCTTGTACATGATCAAACTTGCTTTTCAATCCAAGCGTTGACAAAGAAATCTGTGAAATATTATTAGAAATTATATGACAAGGTTTATCAAGAAAATACCCCGGTATTTTCTTTCTTAACGACGCTATCAATTACCAAGATCGCATTAGCGCCGACAGCGTGCTCTGTGTTTGTCCCGCAGGAATTCTTTTACATGTCAGTAAACATACTGACACGAGACTGTCGCTTTAAATCACACTTAAGCATCATCGGTGTGGGCTGGATTTGATATCGGGATCTTAGGATAAAGAGGACAATGCCTGACCAATTAAGCCATCCGGACTGCCTAGATTGGTCAAGAACTGACACGAGCAGACATGACTTGTTAATGCCATACATCCGAATTTACATGTACTTCCTGCCAAATTCAACTCATTCACAGCACACTGACAGTTTATTTTGTGCAAAGTTGTGTGATCCATATAAACATGAACCATTTCAATAGGCCATAACCTTTAAATATATAATATGACACATGTGAAAATTTGGGAGACTATAATACAAAAGCGGGAGATTACATTACACTATTGTGACTTTGTGGGTTCGTGAAATTAAAAGTCCAATTGCACAGACTCAAACTGTTCTTTATTTCCACCGAATTACAGTTGGAACACTTGCCGATTACACAGAATTACGTAGCGCACAATTAAAATTTACCAGTTCGTCCGTCACAGTTCCACTCTGCACTCGCAGTTACGTACGCTCCTCCAATGCACGTACACACTCTTTCCAGTCCGTTCCCTCACTGGGCGCTCCTCAAGGCTGCTCGCCAAGAACGGAACTGACTTTTTTTTTCTTTTATCAATGTGGCTTTTAGGAGGGATATTTTGAGGAAAGTGGCGGGGTCCCGTGGATGCACCCCCGTTAGTATCGGTATTACGGTGCAGGCGCCTGAAGGGCACGTGCTTATGGCGGTTATGTCAGGGTTCCAACCATGGATTGATCACCTGGATTTAGAAGGAGGAATTGAATGATTAGGATCGTTTATTCGTCTTAGGGTCGCTGAGCGCCATTGGTGCTTAATTTAAGCGCCGGCTGTGGCGCGTCTGTCGCTCGGTGCATGCAGTGGTCGTCAGGAGGTCGATACGCGCGAATACTTCAGAAAAGTATTCGCGTAGGGTGTCAGGGTGTCTAGGAGCAGCTGCGATTTAGATCTCAAGCAGCTTGTGATTGAGTCGGTCTATGTGCGTCCTGGTCTGAGAGTGAGAGCGGCTGATGTGGTCCTGTAAGTCGTTGAACTTCTGGTTGATGGTATCCTGTATAGTCTCTTGTAGTTGCTTGATCAGAAATGAAATAGTGTTAGTAAGCGTTCGAAAGGAGGAGGTAGCTTGCTCTTGGTGTGATGTGAGGTTGTCAGTCCTCTGCTGGTGTGAAGTCACGAGTTTGTCGTCGAGGTCAGTTACTCTGGCATAAGTGGCGTCGTGTCTTGAGTTGCTGGCGGTGAGTGAGTCCTCCAAGTTCCCCAGGCGAAGACTAAGGTTCAGGACCTCAGAGTGGAGGTCTTGAACGTCGGCTCTAGGAGTCCCTTGAATGGCTGCGGCGGGTCCGCTTGCCAGTTGCTCCTCGATAGATTGAAGCCGGCGGTTGACCTTCTGAACTTCATCCTTGAGGCAGTCCAGCGCTTGGCTCCAGTAGGCTGTACTGTTGAAGTGAGCCGTTGAAGGTGTGAAGAGGCCGGAGTCCTGTCGTGGGCGAGCGGGGCACTGTGCCTGTCCTGTAAAGTGGCCTTAGCCATTGCATGTGGCGCAGTACCGGCGGCGGCGTCGAAGATCGTGCTGCTGGCATTCCCCGGTGAGTGTCGTGGCACCACAGTAATGGCACCGTGGGGTTGCAGTGCAAGTGGCGGCTTCATGTCCGTACCTGCAGCATCGCCGACAAGGTGCTGGGCGCTCGGAGCGGCTTGCCTCAATTTTGAGACATTGCCCTAACAAGGGCAGGCCCATCCTCAAGGCCGTGCTAATGTCGGCTTCGTATTCTACCTGCAGGCGGACTAAGGATGTGGTGCGGCCTCTTATGGTGATGCGTCTGGCCCTCACTTCTGTTTGGCGGCGGCGAGAATGAGCCTGCACGGCAGGTTACGAGGCACATCCGTTACGACTACGGACGCAGTCGCTGGCTCGGCGGGTGGTGGTGTTGTGGTTCTCGTAGCTGGGGCTGCTGCTGCGGCGTAGGTTGCTGCTGAGGGGACCTCTGGGTGAACGTTTGGGTGGCGCGCGAGCTGCTGGATCTGTGTGGCGGTGTCAGCTGACGATGAGAGACTGCGTCTGGTGATGTGTGAGGCCTCCTTGAGGAGGCACTGGACCAGAGTCTCCCGGTAAGCCTGGCGGACGGCTCCCTCTCGCCTGCCGGTACCGGCAGTGAGGCTGGAGTGGACACCCGAGAGCCGGCCGGAGAGGGCTGCGGCGGGCGCAGCTCTACTGCCTGGCTCTTCGCTGCAGCAGAGCTCTTCTTCGTCTTCTGCCCCATGACGCGGCGTCGGTTTCCCTAAAGTGATGTGTGCTCATCTGTGTCCGCGGCGAGGTGAGCGTGACCCCAACTACAGGTCTTATATAGGGAAGATCGCCGTTTCTGGAAGGTTCGCGGCACCCACAATTATCCCGAGGTTTCGAGACGTCTGGTGAGAGGGGAAAGAGATGGTACAGCGCTCGTGCCGCTCTCCTAATCCCCTTCAGTTAGTGACACGAGACAAATGGTTAGGCGTGGTCTGAATGCTTCCCGTCTGGCCCTACTTCCGGCCGGTTCTATAGGCAATTCCAACGTTAGGGTGACCCTATTTACATCTCAGAGAAAATGTTGGAAGTGTCCTCCACCAGCATATATACATGTTTGCACTCGTCTCAACATATTCTCTGAAGTTTTACGGAGATGATATCGAACTGAGAGAAGGTTATTTCCAGCAGGATGAAGCAACGTGTCATACATCTAATGACGCCATGGAACTTGTAACCAGTTTCTTTCTTAATCGAATATTCTCAAAAGGTCTGTGCGCCACCCATCCAAATCCCCTGACCTAAATTCACCGGAATTTTTCTTGTGGGGTTATCTAAAAAATAGAGTGTACAAGAATAGGCCACGGACAATTTATGTTCTCAAGGAATCCATTCGAACCGAAATAAGTAATATTAGCGAAGATACTCTCCGTAAAACTTCAGACAATATGGTGAGACGAGTGCAAACATGTATAGATGCTGGTGGAGAACATTTCAGACATTTTCTCTGAGATGTAAGTACTGTAATGTATATCCCAACTGTGTATTACATTCTCTCAAAGTTGCACGTGTGTCCTATTATTGGTTCAAAATTTATATAGAAATTTCACGTATATGAACCGTGGATCAGATTGCTATCAAGAAATACTATGGAATAATATAACTACACTATACAACATTTCATTGATATATTATTCTGTCATTCACAAATCCTTAGGTCCGTTTCTTCATGTGCCCTTGTTTTCTTCATCCTGTTGTAATATTCCAGGGACCCACATTATATAGACATAGCCAGCTTTCATATAACCTAATCAGCCTGCATGCGACATCCCATGCTAACGTAGCCATTTGTGTATACTTTTAGCTTTCAGTCATGTTGCAGACTTCGTGACGCACATTGAATTGTAGAATTTGATTGACCGAAACACATCAAATCATTAACAGTCATCTATATCCGTAGTGGTTTTTGTGTAATTTGGGAGGAAAACGAGGAATAGGAAAAACGAAGCTCTGATTAAGCCTTACAACGGAAGTCATTTTGCCCCTAACGTTAGATATTTGTGCAATATTTACTGCTAAATGTGAAACATTGGCTATAGTTTAATTATAATGATGTAATACGCAGATTTTTATAAGAAGTTTATATGAAATTCATGACACTGTCATAGCTATGAAAAACTAAGACACTGTCCTTCATTATAATGAGTAGCATTCAAATTACAGGGCGTTTCTGAAATTTCCATGTTTCATTTGGATGAAACCATATTGAGATTAACACAGTAAGCATAGCAAACAACGTTTTTTACTGTCAATAATGAGTATACTAGAAACTGTGTATAAAATAACATCACAGAAGTATGTTATCACGTTTGTCGTCCACACAAATTCATGAGATTCTTAAACAAAATATAATCTTTTCCACAATTACCTACAGTCAGTTGCTGTATTTACCAGGCAGCATTTACAGCAGGGAAGGTGCTTTCCACGCCGTACTGTACAACAATGCTTCACGGTTACCGTTTATAGACATGTGAAATGTGCAGTGTTTAACTACAGCTTTTACTATACCTATACGGCACCGGAGGCGATGACGCTGATGATGCGTGGGATGAAGATGAAGCACTGGTGGAATGAGATGACGGTGGAAACCGTAGATCTCAAATAAAACCTACCCCAGCGCCGTGCCATTTATAGACCTTCTCATGTTGGCATCGGATTGAAAGTTCGGGGAGATCTTATGTGACTGCTGGATATAAACAAATGCCGACAATGACAAAAAGATAATCTTACAAATGTTCTATTTTAACAGTATATTTAATTCCTTATTTGAAAGCAACGTGTTGTCCCTGCCTTTATTACATATTCATAAATCCATCATTTTCCTCCAGAACTATGTAAGAAATATTTAGCAATTTTGAGTGTGATCACCATTTTACTGATGTAAGATGTCTAACTGTCCTGCGCCGTGGCGTAGAGGGCTAAGGCAGCATGCCTTGGTCCCTGGCCACGGAAAGCGGCCCGGGTTCGATCCCACCCATGTGGTGGGGATTTTAGGTCCCAGGTATAGGACCGGTGCCCACTCAACATCGTGAGGAAAGTGAGGAGCTTACGCTAGGTAAGCGGCCCTGGTCACGTCCCGGCTGGGGGATGCCGAGATTCTGACCACATCTCCTCCCCGTATCGGTTGGATGATCATCCACCTCTGCCGTGCGTAAGTGGTCGTGAGGCCGGCAGTCGGGTTGGTAGGCCTTGGCCCTATAAGGGCTGTCGCGCCATGGGTTAATAAAAAAGATGTCTAACTACCAGTGAATTGGACTTGTATGAAATACATATTTAGTTGTTTTTACTGGCGATATAGAATTAGGTTTTGCAATGTGGTTCATCTTCTACGCGTATACGTAAATATATTAATACATTTAATTGAATGAGTATTTGTTTTAAGGAAAAATGTTATCATTAAAGTTTGTGTTGCACGAATAAATACATATATTCAAGGTTCACGAACCCTATCCAGAGTCAATAATTGCTTTCAGATTTTGCCCAGTAATATATGTGGACGTGAGGATATCCTTCCAAACATACGATAAACCCGCATTTGCTCATTTGGAGAACCTGATTATTGTAAGTATATTGGAAATACATATATATGCAGCGACCAGGAAGATGTATTAATGAAAAATGTACATCGTAAATTCCAAAGAATTAAGTTTCTGTTAACACTTTTAGAGCATATTTGGTGACTATTTTCGAAATTATAGACATTTTACAGAATTTGACATCATAAATGCATGCACATTTTAGTAGGGTTTACTGCGTATAAATTTCTAAGCCTCGTTATCAGAAGCGGAGGATGATTTTGGCATTTAAGCGCACAATTGTCTATTGTGCTTCTGGAAACCTCTAGGAGGAAGGAATGGAGTGAAAAGCAGGCAGGGTCTATATCGTCTCCAGATATTAACTCTAATGGCGGCGGAGTCCTAATGCTGTGAGCGCTTTTTCCAATGAACGCCAGAGCAAATAGCTCCGCAAAGTAAATTCTACTATTACACGCTTCACGCGCCATCCACTTGCCAGATCCCTTAACGCTAAACCAATGTTGAGGAATTGGAGAACAGAAAAATCTGCGACATTGTATAATTCACCCGAACATTTCACTACCGACTAGAGAAAATCGCAAACATTTCTCCGTAATAGCTTTATTTATATTATTTTTCTCTCCCCATTACCCACAACATAAATATCCTGCGATGCCCTCCATGTTAAAATAAACAAGTTCCGTATCCCCATATATTCGTTAGGTCTTCTTGTATCTTCCCAAAAAATTATAACATTTTTATCTCTTTTCCTCCATGTACACTATAATGAATTACCCTCTAAAATATTGTGACTTTGTGGGTTCGTAGAATTAAAAGTCCAAATTGCAGAAATTCAGAATGTTCTTTATTCAACCCTTACAGTAGCAGAATTACGTAACATACACAAATACAATGCTCAAATTCGTTGACCACAAACAAAAAGAGTTCACTCATCTTCCAGTTCAATTACCACTCTCTCATTATGACTGTTTACAACTGTCCGATACACTAGCCACGGATTCTTTTATACCACCATTCATGATTCCAGACGGTTGTACAGTGTTCTCTATCAATTAAGATGTCACTAGAATTTTTGCATATAACCAAATTTATTTGTTTCGGCAGGCCGTTATTTCCGTGCTATTTTTATCTGTTTCAGTAAGCTCTTTATCTCCTTGATATAATATCCATCCCTTACCTCTCCGCCCCGAATATTTTTGCGCGTCGCCGCCAGTCACGACACTGCTCCCTGCTCAAGGCTGGTCGTCCCGAACAGCACCATCAGCGGGCCAGACGATCCAGATGTACCACCGGCACCTTCCCTCGGGGCACCTGCTGGCAGCGTTAGACCACGTCATTAAACCTCTTCACCACAAGGTACGCCCCTTGCCACGGTTGTTGAAGTTTCGGACTGTGTCCCTTGGTCCAGGTAAGGCGGTAGAACCAGACCAGGTCAACTTGCTGGAACCCTTATATGGTGGCTTGCCTGCCGTATCGGTTCTTCATGCGGTCGTTCGCCTTCTGAATGTTCTGAGAGCCATCTCATGCATGTCGTGGAGATGGTCCACCAAGTTCTCCAATACCCGGTTGCTGGCTGTTCTGCGTCCGGCAACTATCAAAAGGCAGGTCACAAGGGAGGCGTAACTCTCGGCCGAACATTAAGCTAGCTGGCGTCATCCCAGTGTGTCATGTGTTGATGAGCCGTAGGCCAGCAGGAACAGTGGCACCTTGAAGCCCAGTCTCGCTAATGGCTGGCCCCGACCTTCCTCAGATGTTCTTCCAAGGTCTTGATGTACCTCTCCACCGTGCCGTCCAACTGCGGATGTAGGGGTGTATTGCGGGCCATGTACACCCCAAGTCTTTCGAGTGCCTCCTTCATCAGATTAGACTCAAAATTGGTGCCCTCGTCGCTGTGGAGTTCTAATGGCACAACAAAACGGCAGAAAAGTTGCTCCACGAGGTAGTCTGTAACTGTCTTCGCCTCCTGGTTCGGGATGGCATACAGTTCCGGCTACTTTTTGAAGCAGTCCATGGTCACCATCCTACGTTAAACTGCTGCATGCGGCTCCAGTTCCTTATCTGGGGGCCGCGACTCGCCGCGCACAGGTGACATTGACGGCACCATCTCTCAGCATCTGCTAGGAGCCTCAATCAGTAGTAGCACTGTCGAAGTTTGTCGATCGTTCTGTTTGCCCCCCAGGGGTCCTCCTGAAGTACCGCCGTGCGTTTCCTCCAAGAACTCCGGGACCTTACTTCGGGGAAGTACCAAATGTTCTCTCCGTGTCTTCCCATCAGGTCATTCCCATACCCGGAAGAGCACGCCCTCTCTGATATTCAGTGAGTCCCATTAGGCCCAGTAGTACTTGTATGAGGGGCTCCTTGGTTTGATGTCTTCCCAGTTTGGTCTTGTCCCTTCCTCCACTTCCCTCAAGAGTGGCCTCAGGTCGGCGTCCACCAGCTGCTCCCTCCTCAAGCCTGCGCTATCCCAGCCGTCCGCAGGCACTACCCTGACCACTCTGACAGCTGCGGCACGCTAATTTTCTTCCACTCTTGTGCATTGACCGCATCTTCTGGGCAGGGTCTTTGGGACATAAAGTCTGCGTTGCCGTGGCTCTTCCCTCTACGATATTCAGAAGTGAAGTCGCACTCCTGCAGCCTCTGAACCCAACGGGCTGGTTGGTCTTCTATGTTTCTAAAGCGGAGTAGCCAAGTTAGGTCCGAATGGTCAGTCATCAGGTGGAATGGCTGACCATACAGGTACTTGTGGAAGTGCTCAAAATCTTTACTACCACCAGTAGTTGTTGCCGGGTGACGCAGTTGTTCTTCTTGGCCTTAAAAAAGTCTTGCTGTAGGATGCTATCACCCGCTCATGACCATCCTGGACATTGTATAGGACGCCTATAATGCAATGGTCGCTGGCGTCCATGTCCACAATGAAGGCGCCACATGGTTGTGGAAATCTCAAAATAGGACCACTGTGCAGTATCTTCTTCAAGTGGTGGAAAGCGCCTTCGGCGTTCTCCGTACACGCATAAGGCCGGCGTTCCTCTGTCAGGCCGGTGAGGGGCATGGTGATGTTGGAGAAGCCCTTTATGAAGCAGCGGTAGTAACTGCACAACTCCAGATAACTGCGCAATTCTCTCTTATCCGTGGGCGGAGGCCGTGTCTTCTCCGGGTCTGTGCACAGTCCGGTTGGTGAGATTATGTGGCCCAAGTAGTTGACTTTCTTGCGGAGGAGCTGGCAAATCTTTGCGTTTAGCTCCAAGTTGGTCACCAGCAGTCTCTATAGTTCCTTACTCAGGATGTCGAGATGGTCTTCGAAAGTCTTGCCGATGATGATGTCGTCCAGGTATAGCAGACAGGTGTCGTAAGTCAGCCCTCTCATTAACGATTCCATGAGGCGTTAGAAGGGAGCTGGTGCGTTGCAGAGACCAAAGGACACAACTGTGAACTCCCGAAGGCCTTGGCCTGTTGAGAATGCGCTCTGCTCCTTGTCTCTCATGTCTAGAGATACCTGCCAGTATCCCGAGTTCAGGATCAGGGTCGAGATCCACTGCACACTGGCAAGCGTGTCCAGGGTTCTGTCAATCCGGGGTAAGGGGAAATAGTTCTTCCGGGTGACATCGTTCAGCTTCCTGTAGTCCACGCAGAAGCGTAGCTCGCCGTTCTTCTTTATCACCAGAACTACAGGGGAACACCAAGGGCTGTCAGACTCTTCAATCGGTCCCCTAGATTACATGTCCTCCAGCATGCCCCGAACCGCCACCTGTTGTGCCAGCGGAACGAGTGAAGGTTTTTGCTGAATAGGCCGGAAATCTCCGGCGTTAATGCAGTGGAGCACCCGGTCCGTGCCGCCAACCGTGCATCAACCGTGCAGTCGCTGTCGCCTTGGCTGAAAACACGCTGGTATCGTCTCAGCAGTTGTCGAACCTTCTCCAGCTGTTCCGCGATCAGGTGGTTGGCCGCTCTCTCCAGTAAACCTTCCAGCTGGGGCTCCAGGTGTCGGGTTGGCAGGGGCTCCTGTGTTTTGTCGTTTGGTGTTACGCTGACTACGGGTTCGCACGTCTCCAGATGTCGTTATCGGTGTCTGTCAGTTTGAGCAACCTTACCAGCAGTTCCTCTCGGCACGGCAACAATTTACTGGCTACACATAGCCCGTGCATATGTGTCTTCTGGTCCAGCATCGTGTTCTTAGTTCGTTGGCCTTCCAGTCGCGCCATCACCACTACCTCGTTTCTGGCAGGGAAAACCACGTCTTCCCTCAGGATGACCCTGCAGATTCCAAGGCGCTCTTAGGGTTGCTGGAGTGTGGCCTCCTCTCCATTGAACCGCAGTACATTTCTGCCGACGTTGACCATCGCCTCGTGGCTCCTGAAGGCATTCAGTCCCAGTATCATCTCCTCAACCACCTTCACGGGAAACACTCACGGACGCACGGCACTCCGTCCCAAAATCAACTGCAGCAGGGCCTCCTTCTCCACAGGCAAGGTGTCGCACGATGCCGTTACTAGCTGGTATGTTCAGCTCGGCTTTCTCGACGGCAAACCCCTGGCTACATCAAGTCTGATGACCGTCAAGGCTGCCCCGCTATCTACAAGCACGCGGCATGGCCTCCCCTTCACCCAGCCGTCCGCGATGAGGCCTTCATCCATACGCCGGCTGACGGCACGCGGTGTCACTCGAGGGGATGGTGGTGATGAGGCCGACGTGTCCCGCGCCACGACGACTCTTACTCGTTTTCGGGCTGCTCTTCTGGATGTGGGCAGTAAGTCTAGGTGTTCCGGCTGGCCACACCCCAACATATGCTACTATGTCTTCGCCGGCGTCCCTTGGCTGGCTTTTGGTCTCCCGTGTAGCGATTACTCCTCGTTCTCGACGTCGGAGTAGCTGTAACCTCGGCCGCCTCCATCCTCAATGTTGCCGTTAGTGCCTCTTAGATGGTTTTGTAGCTGCCGAGTATTAGGCGCTGACGTAACTCGGTGTCTCGTACCCCGTCAGCGAATGTTTAGGCAGCCTCTCGGGATACGAACTCGGATGAGAGGTCGACTAAGGCTTTGTTGGCCAGGTGGTCAATTGCCAGGTTGAACTGCTGCAGCGTTTCCCCTGACTGCTGCCACCTTGACTTCACCTGCTGCCACCTTGGCTGTGGTAGTTTGCGGCTAAGCGGCGGTCTCCGAAATGGTTCTATATGGCCTCCCAGATGATCTTGGGCGTCGCCGCTGTCTGGACCGCATTCAGCACTTCCCCGACCCTTCTCGGGAGGGGGGCTATTAACTGTGCGGCTTGTTCCTCTGCTGACCACTTGTTGTGCTTGCCACTGTATCGAATTGACGGCGGAAGACTTCGAACGTTGACGTGCCGTCGTACTTTCGCGATTTGATGCGCGCAGAAGTTGTGTCGCGTCCGGGCGCGTCAGCCTTTAAATTCTTATACCTCCTGCCGACGACGTCCTCCACCATGGCGTTCAGGGACTCGGTATTGCTAATGTTAACGTGGCTCGTCAGGTTATTGACACGCTCGTGTCGTCCTCTTTTACGCCGGCCAACTGTTCCTCAAATTTTGCGGCGAGAACCTCGTTGGCGGCCTTCATTTCTGTGGCCAGGCTGTCGTTCACCGCTTTCATTTTTATGGTTAATTCGGCCTTCATTACTGTCTCCGTCGCGGCAAGGTTGTCTTTAGTCGTCTTCATTTCTTTCACTTCCATGGCCAGGTTGTCATTTGTGGTCTCCAACTTCGCGGCCAAGTTGCTATTAGCCGTTTCCATCTTTGCAGTATATTATTATTTGCCGCTTCTGTCTTGGTTGTCAATTCGGCTTACGTTTCTTCCATTTTCTCTAAAATATTTTCCAATGCAGCGTCCATCGTCGAATGTTCCACTTCCTGACACCAATTGTGACTTTGTGAGCTCGTAGAATTAAAAGTCCAATTTGCAGAAATTCAGAATAATTTTTATTTCCGTAGAATGACACTTTGGTTAACCCTTACAGTAGCATAATTACGTAACATACACAAATACAATTCTCAAGTTCGTTGATCACAAACAAAAAGAGTTCCCTCAACTTCCAGTTCAGATGCTACTCTGTAATTACGACTCTTGTTTAGAACTGTCCGATACACTAACCACGGCTTCTGTTATTCGACTATTCATAATCCCCAACGGTTGTAGAATGTTCTCTATCAATCAAGATGTCAATAAAATTTTCCATGTATCTAACTTTATTTGTTTCGGAAGACCTTTATATCCACGCTGTCTTTATCTGCTCCC
This sequence comes from Mantis religiosa, assembly GCA_030765055.1. NCBI lineage: Eukaryota > Metazoa > Arthropoda > Insecta > Mantodea > Mantidae > Mantis > Mantis religiosa. The sequence goes on along the minus strand of CM060950.1, from coordinate 80,623,117 downwards.
TAAGCTCTTTATCTCCGTGATACAATATCCGTACCTTATCTCTCCACGCCGAACCTTTTGTGTGCGTCGCCGCCAGTGGCGACAATATTTTAAACTTCTTAGCCTCCCCTTAGTTAACTTAATTCTTGTTGCTCTAAAAAGATCTTTACTGAGTTAGCTTCCTTTAAGTACAAAATACTATACCAATAATTTAAAACTCTCCGTAATCATATATTTTCTTGTGATACTTTCCATTTTTATTTTAACCACATCATTTGCAGGCACAACGGGTAAATCAAGGACTTCCTTGCAAAATTATTGACTCATTTTATCCATAATGTCCAGAGAACTTTCCTGGAATTAATGAAATTTGAATAACATAAAGCATTCGTGCTTCAAAGCTTGTGTAAGATACTACTTATAGTCATTTAACTTCAGCTTGTTGTGTTTAGAAGATCGGTCACAAAGTTAAATTAAGTAATGTAACACTTATAGAAATCAATTCAAACAGCGTTACAAGTAATGGCTATTTACTGTCGCGAGCCCATTGTGGATCGACGCGGTGCGGGCAGGATAGTTCAAAGAGACTGAGTGTAGTGTGTAGATAAAGGCTCGCCGAAATGTTGGGGGAAGGAGATGGTTTCTCGAGAGTTCTAGCTCTTTGTTTTAGCCGTCTTAATTGTTGGAGAACATTCCGGAATGTGAGTAATGTATAAAAAAGGGAGCCCGCCCACCAAAGTGAGTCAGTTGTTAATTGAACTCGCGTTGCGTGAACAGGAAGCTATATTGTGTATGTGACGTAATTCTGGACTCTCAGATTGATTTTTACGGAAATAAAGTGAAATGTTTTGGTTTTGTAACCTAGACTTTTAATTTCAAGAAGCCACAAAGTCACATTACGAATAAATTCCGTAGCAGTTAAGATGCTTTCAACGTTATCGTTTCTCCAGTCGTCGACTACCAAAAGCAAAGAGTAGTTGATTTCTAATAATAGTGGACAATAATCGCTGATACCATTATTTTCACTACCCTCTAAATTAGGTTCGTTGCTTCTAGAACACTACCCAGAAGTTAAGCTGGAATATTCCTAACCTTTTCTGTCCATAGAAGTAGTAAAGTGCTTTCTTCATGCCATAAATGCACATTGAGTTGGAGTTTTTATAGTGCCTGTTTTTTCTAATACAGTCTGGCCTCAGGTGTTTACCTTCCCGCGAAGGAAAGAAAATTAGAGCAGTAATTGAAACCATAACGCGTTATAGCTAACAATATCTAACATTAGCACGTAATACCTTGCTAGGATGGGAAGCTTTAGAGAAAGCTTCAGAGGTATTTTTGAGCAAAGAAGAATTGAAACAAGGTCACAGAACTCGGGGCGCAGTCGAATATAGCTAATAAGTAGTTGTAAACACTGGAGGCAGTGGTGCGTCTTAATGTGCACTTCACTTCAACGTTACGGTACTGTTAATTGGACAGAATATTGCCTCATACTACTGCAGTTTTGATGTGCAAACAATCATCTGTTTCTCCTTTCAGAGGGATGGGGTAGGATATTGGCAAAATTTTAAATAAGGTTCTGAGGCATGACTTGGTTGATAGGATAACCTGGTTTTGAATTTTAAAGCCGAACAGGAAAGGTAGCACAATAAATTTTGTAAAACAGGCTCAGAATATATAAGGACTGATCAACAAAGACATGAACTGAGTTTGAGTTGAGTTATTTCCCTGTAGCTCCCATTATAGCTTTTTATCTGTATCAGAAATATTAATAAAGAACAGGCTTTTACGTATAATGTCCACAAGCGGCAGGACTCTAGCATCGATAGGTTGGTGGTAATCTTCTGTTTTGTAGACAAAGCTTATATTTTGCATACCACAAAATGATTGGAATGAGTTACCAGCACTCATTACCTCTCACACTACACATACAGCAGCAGGATTAGGATTACGATTACTACCGAGGGAATTCGGTGCCGAACTTGTGGTTTATTGTACCTAATTCCCAAGTGGGGCAACCTTGGTAGGAAATATGGGGGCGAGACGAGACAGACCTAAGGAGTCACGACAGCGCTGAGACACCCACCGACACTTCTACCCTGAAGAAGACCACCAGATGAGAGATGCTCTGAAATTATATTAGTGGTGAAATCGAAGGACAGAAAATTCAGGCGATGTAATTAGTCTACCCAGTATTTGCCTGGCGATCCTGGAAAAGCCCGAAAAAATACCATGGTTCAGGTAGGTCGGCCACATGAATCGAACCCGGACCTCCCGCATGTGGGTCACTGATGAAACTGCCTGAGCCATCCTGCTCGGTTGGTGTTGGCTAAAATGAGGAAGTGCATCGTGCTTCATCAGCTTGGGTGGCGAGTTCATCATGAAAATGCACTTTTTGACAAAATTCAATATTAAATGAGTACCGTATGTGCATTACAGCCACGATCCTGTTCCCTGTGATTTTTATTGTCATTATTAAAGGCAAGGCTCCGTAGCATTCGATTTGAAAGCCCTGAGGCAGGGCTGAAGAAAAATGAAGAGATTCTCGAGGACCTCACAAAGAATGGCCTGTAGCATATGTTGGAGTACTGGCAGACACGCTGTAAAACACGGTGTTCGTTAAGTTCCCGCATTCAAATTTCATTTTGTTTATCCAGTTTTATTTCACATAAAAACTGAATGGGTATGCATGTTTGTTGCACATGCCTTTACAAACCAACTTTGAATCCTATTTTTAGGATTCTACAGTCTCTGAGAACAATAAGCATACTGATATGTCAGCAAACTATTTTGCGCACACTACCTTCGTGACGTCCCATTTCACAGCAGCTGCTGAAAACAGGGACTATTTTTCTTCCAAACACATTACACATGTCCCACAGAATTTTCCATGTTAATTTTTATAGCAAGTGCTAAAAATGACCACTATTTTCTTGCAAACACGATTCCGTCGAACGACATATGTTCCGTGACACATATTTTAATGTTGCTGGTGTTATTTTGGCAATACAGTTATAAATTGCGTTTGAGTTCTTCTAGTGAGTGTGGGTTGCTAATGTACACCTTTCCCCTTAAATAACCCCACAGAAAGAAAATTGGAGAGGTAAGATATGAGTAACGTTGAGGCCATACATTTTTGGAAATGATTTGTTTGCCAAAAAATCCCCTTAATATCTCCACGATCTCGTTTGTAGTATGACAAGTGGTACCATGCTGCTGAAACCAACTGTCGCGTTCACGTTCCTCTTCTAGTATAGCGAGGAATTGCTTTCCTCAAAGCAGAAGGTCCCAATAATCCTTCGTGATACCTCGCACCAAATGCCGACACTTTCTGAATGAAGTGACTGTTTATTAAAAACATACGGATTTTCATTTGCCCAAATGCTAGTGCTCTGAGAGTTAATGCAGCCATTTAAGTAGAACCCACGCCTCAACCGTAAGCAAAGTCTAAACCAGAATGGCTACAATGTTGCGTGTGAAAGAACGAAACCACTGGCAGTAATGGTGATGTTTCCCTAGATGGGTGACCGCAGCACCTGTTCGAATTTAACACGATATGGGTGCAGTTTGGCCACCTTAAGAGCTGTATGTTTGGAGCCAATAATTTGATGATCCAATTTGTTCTGCCAAACGTTCTTCTGTGACTACCTTGGGCCTACCACTTCGTTCTCTATTAACCACGGAGCCTGTATCACGAAATCGGCGCACAAGTTCATAAACAGTACCTTTACCTGGTGTCGGATCATTTGGAAACAGCCTTCTCCATCTCTCTAAACATCTTTCATAGGACCTGAACTCAAAGTATACTTCCAGCATAGCGACACGTCGTACGCGCCTGACACACTGTCCACCGACTATGATTCATATGTCACTCCGAGCAACGCAAGAGCTACACTGAACTAAAATTAGCGCAGAGCCGTTCTTCAAGGTTACAGCTAACTCTTGCAAAGCTTGCTAACTGATCCAGTCTAAACCCTAAAAACAATTTTTCAAAGTCCGATGACTTTTCGAACGCTCTGTGGTATATGATCATAAAAGAACCCTCTTATTTCAATGTTAACAACGAATGACGTAATAAATATTAATAAAGGCGATCAGTCTCCGTATTTGTTGATAAGTCGTAGTGCAATTAATGAATGCAGTTGTGCTGATTCAATGCGTAGCAGTTTATGTTGGTAAGCAAATACTAAACCGCCACCATCATATTCAATTCACAATCCTTTACCTCGTATCACTCTACTTAAAATTTGATTTGCTTCTCCCTTTTTCTTCGACTGAGCGTCAAATAGAACTGTATGGAGAGTTATGTATGAGCTCCAGACATTTGACTTCAAACCAATACGAGAAAGAATCATCCGGAGGTTTGTTTGGACCGCCGTTGCGAAACATAGCTCCAGGCACTCAGGTAAGATGTTTTCGTACTCCTACCCATTCACCTAGGCTAATGGGTGTATGTCGGACTTGAATTCACACCTATATAATATTGGCTCACCAATGATTGGTGTTAACCATAGCTGATAAAATTTGTCTGGTAACATCCAATAAACAAAAATAGTATATGAACGCTGTGATACATGTCCGTGCGCTTGACTATACATCCATTACTTGCATTCTCTCCAATGCTTCTTTCCGGCAAAAGTCATGAAAGTCATGAGTTCTTGCATGACTTGTAATGGCGTATGTGAATGCAGGGCAGAACCAATCGGCTATAGAACGACATAATGCCTCATTATAGTTTACTGGTGGTTTATAGGAAATCTCGGAACTTCTTATTCCTGATTTGCACCATCGCCATTCTTAGTATTCTTTAACCTAATATTAAGGCATTTACCCAGCTTGGTAACGCTTAACGGAAATGAAACTTTTTAATGACTTACTCATAGTGGGAGATAAACTTGTAAACTGTGATTTTACAGAAATACTAATGTAGTTAATAACGAGTAATTTTGGTAGAATATGTTAATTAATTGTTATTTCACACATGCGTGTGTAGATTAAGATTGGAAATGAGAAATCAAACTGGAACATTTGGTGGCTTTAGAGAAGGCTTGAACCACTAAACGTATGCCTATTCATCGTGAATTTGAGGATGCCTTGTGCTTTACGAGATAAACGCGAGTTGATCTAGGAGCTAAATGCCGTGACTGAACTGAACATCTACGCTTCAAATCTCGTCATGGTGTTCAATTTTTCATTCTGATTCCATCTTCCCAATCATAGTCTATTCACAGCGTGTTTGAAAACATAATTATCACTAATAGTGATTAACTATGCGGCCTATTCTGAAATTGATCACATTATTGTAAGCCGCCATTGGGGTGTGATATTTCAAAATGAACTTCATAATGTCATGTGGTTTGTCGGGAAAACTGAGCAGAACAGAAATTTGTGATAATTAGGCTGCAGATTTCACAGGCAGTTTTCTTCAGGTTGTCCACACAGAAAGCTTGAGATCCATCGCACAAAATGTAAACAGTCGTGGATATGCATCACAGGTAAGAATGGGGCATGATCAGCTGACCGCTGCAAGCGTACAGTCGGGTGAATAAACAACTACAGCATGGCAATGCTATCGGGTAAAAAACATATGCTGCCTCATATTTTCTTTTACCTTACGTAATATATACGGTCCAATAATGTATACTACACGGACGTATTCTATCAAATATTTATTTTATCTTGACAATACTCAGAATACAATTTTGTTATAATATGAACTCGCATATCGTTTTAATATACAATATATTTATACATTTTAATATCCATGCTATGCATTTTCTAAGGTACCTCTAGCTTGTACATATGTTTAGTGTTACAATCCTCCATTAGATGGACATTCTTATTAGTTGCTCCTGTTAATTCACCTTTGGCAGTGAATCATCATGTGCATCTTGAAGTTACTGAAGGTGAATCCTTTATGATTTGCAGTAAGAAACTCCTTATATCATGAAAAACTGCGTTCTACGTCACTAGGCGTAACAGAAGCAAAGCGATAATATTTGACATCAATTCCACTATTGAAGAGAGAAGAACAAGGTGCAATGTATATGCTCACAGACTGTCCAGGGAGTGGGGGTAGGGGTGGAACCTCTGACGGCACTACCTAAAGTCCAGTTGCAGCTCAACCTAATTTCCGTTCGTTCTGGAGTTAGCGTTTACGAAATCCTTAGCGTAGTGATAATAGTGAAATATTGCCACGATCGCTCAATTGTTTAGAGCAGCTGTGTGGAAAGCTGAACGTTCTTAAGTGGCAGAATTTTTGAGGAACCCCTAAGTGTTGAAACGCGTGATATTTAGATCCCGTTAAAAGAATGTGGCAGTCTTTTCTGAATCAAGCAAAAATAAATGTCGCTAAACAATAATTAAGTAAAATAGTAAGTATTTGTGACGAAGTCAGTGCGTTATAACTTTAAGTCCAAGTAAAACGGGTCAGCTGTATAACATTTCTGATATATTAGTTAGCTTAAAATAGAAGAAATAAATACATCTAACGCTTATAATAACAATAGTACAAAATACTTTTTTTTGTTATGAATATTGCTTTCTGATAATTTGTAATGTTGTGTTTACATATCAAGCTAATATGGTGCAGAAAATATCCATAGATAATTATATTTTTATCATATTGCATAATCTTGGTCTGCTGTTATTGTGGGCTGCAGTTGTCAGATGTCGAACTCTTGATTAAGTGCACAGCATCAATTTGTTTACTTTTGTAATTATAGCGATACAATTAATTTGATATCGAGATTGCATCGGATATCGGTCCAAGACAAATGCATATATAAAAAGAGTGAGAAAGAGAGAGAAAGTGTATACAGCATAAATTAAAAATGAAGAAGTGCATAAATACAGTATTCCAGAGATGCAACACGAAGATTTTGGAAACCAATTTCCAACAAACCGAATTTGTATATTTTATAAAGTATGGCCTTCATCGTTTTTATTAAAATGCCATATATTACTAAAACTTTCACATGACAAACGCAATTTATCCCTTTAATCGTCAGGTTTTGGTATCTGAAATCATCTTTTGCTGTTTCTTTTCTAGCTACATCTTCAGTTTATCATCGGGTTCACTTAAACTCCACTTGCAATATTTTCCTATTCTTCAGTCAATAATAGAAATTAAATTGAGTTTTATTTATGGACACGCGTAACTGCTATTGTTCTGAAGAACCCTGTTATGTAAGGGCGTGAAGGGCCATTTTATTTTGTTGCTAGGGGAGGGCAGGAATTGAGTTTTAAAGCCAGCTTCCTTTATACACTGAATGGGAAAAGTGTTACATATTGCTTACATACTGTTTACAGAAACCTTTTGTGAAATTAAACATGTTAAAAGGCTGTGATATTAAAAGTGCACTGTAATTGAGTAAGCAAGGTAGGTTGACGGAATCGCTTTGGTAGATTAAATGCTAATCGATTCATTTTGATACAAAACAACCAAGAAATGTTTAAAACGTTATATCATTAGATATTCAGAAATACAAAGAATGTAATGTAAATGTGATACACCCTGTCTTAATAAGCATATATTAATATTTATTTATTAGATTCAAGTTCCCCAGTGATGGATTACGGCTTTTATTATATCGGTCACTCAAGAACGTTTCAAGGAACAACTTTTCAGCAAAAAGCATTAGTTGATAATGGAAGGCATTACTGAACACTTCAAGGGATAATCCTTATGATTAAAGTGGTCAAAAGGGTATGCCATTATTTTAATGTATGTGATCATAAATATAAAAATAAATTATTTTCTTTGTAGTTGAAAAATTTGCAGCAAATTCAAAATGGCTATTGCTGTATTAGTGCAGATAATATTTTCAAGGTCTTTGTAACGGAATATGTAGGTACTGTTCTCTCAAAAGAATATTGTGCTAACAATAAGTGAATCCAGGCGTGTTGCATAGAGTTTGTAATTGTGAACAGGGCTGGCCCTTCTGAGTGAAAATTGCTGCCGTGGTACGTGCACAACTTTCAAATAGGGATCTGCATATGCTACGTTTGAACAATTATAAGCAATAATAAAATCAATTAGGAATATTTTGTGAAGTAGTATGAAATGTTAAGGGGTTGTAGGTTTGGTAATATATAAGGCATAAAGTATTATCATTAGCGATAGCTGGTTTTCAGGTAAATTCATAGTAGTAGTTCGGACAGTTATGCGATATGCGAACAATAGGGGACGTTATTAGAAGAATTTTGAGCTTATTAGCACACACTGGATATAATCTTCCACACTTCCGGTCTGATAGCTGATGGGACAAGACGTAGCTGGTACACGGATTATTCGTCATTCTGGCGCCAACGGCAGAACCGCATGTTATCGCCTGATAGAGGAATCAAATATTTTAATAACGGTCATTCAAATAGTAGTTTTAATTGCTCGTCAACTTCTCCGCTTAAGTACAGATTGTTGTTAAAAAGTTTCGAAATCTGAACCAGTATCATCTTTTCATTGTATAATACACCCCCATGCATATAAAACCCTGGCGCGACAGCCCTAAGAGGGCCAAGGCCTACCAACCCGACTGCCGGCCTCATGCCCACTCACGCACGGCAGAGACACACCCAAACACACCCTGAGATATTTGTAAGAGCTCTAGCAGATGGCGGGAATTAACTTCCAAGTAGAGACCGTCAAGATATCGTGAAGCGGCATTACAGCTTCAACTTGTCACAGCATCACGAAAGAGACGTTACTGTTTCACGATATAACTCAGCGTTATACTATAATATGGACCAATATTATAAAGCGAGAAAGCATCGATATATCTAGGAAACTACTCCAAGCAACTCTGACAGTTCTTTATAGCATAGAAAATGAGTTCTTCCGGACGAACATATTACAAAACATTTCCAAAACGTTCAGAACGATGAGAGAGGTTAAAGAAATAACTATATGTGTACCTGTCCTCAGTACCATTTCGTGTAATATGTATATCAGAGAATGGTTTTGCACTTTATATTACAAATAAAACAGACTTCAATGTTTATTAGCATTGAAGACTTAATTTTGACGAAATTTGACACAAAGTACTTCCATTTCTTAATTTGCTACTCTCGTTTTTAAGCCATTACACCAGATATAAATCAACATTATTTTGCCTATCTACTCTGTAGCTTTACACAATAGGAGTACCCAAAAAGAGGCTACAGGACCCAAGCCTCCCGTATACAGGCAAGCTTAGCAGGTAACCACCCCCAAGCCTTCCACGAGCTTAGCAGGTAACAGCCCCCAAGCCTCCCGCGAAACAGGTGTATTTAGGCAGCAGTTAAAGCTGTTTCCGACAAGACTGTAATTAAGGTGAATAGGACAGGAAGGAAAATTCTACTTCGGAACGGTTACACTTTCGGATTCCAGAAGTGTTTAAAAATGGAGTAGCGCGATGGTCGTGCAATGTTAAAAGTTACAAAAGTTCTAAACCTTTTTCTATTGAAGAAACAGATGTCCCGGATAGTCATGAGGACTATAACCACGTGGTACCACCTAGTGACAAAATTCAGAGACAGCAAATACTTAATGATCTGAAGAGAAAAGCTATGGAAGATACATGTGAAAGGCCATCAAAACTAATATAACAGCAACTGAAGAGAGAAAACATGGAATAAGAGACCACTGGAGTCGTCCATAATGTCGCGGCGAAAAGCACAGAAATTTCGGTGCCGAGGGATAGGCGCGGCTTGTGTACACAAGGAGCCTGCAGATAAAGGTAACAGTCGGATAGTGTACCACTGAGATAAGACTTACCGACACAGATAAGTGAGGTAATAGGAACATTCTGGTGACGTCTTGATTGTTTTATAGAACTTTCGATGTCTTGTTTATTCCAGAAATAACTAGTGAACGTTACAGAAATCTCTCGAATTTATCAATGAGATATTTAAGAATGCGACAACTCGCCAAGAGTCAATCGTGAACAGTAGTAAACACAGTAAGGAGTATTAAGCAGAAAACAGCTGTAGAGTGTTGTAACGAGAGCTGAGATTGTAAACAGGTGTAATCAGAACGCTGTTTGTTATTGTCATCGACCTTGGTAGATTGTGGTGTGTATGTGACGTAATGTTGTTACGTGAGAATTGAACAGTGTATTTCTTCGGAAATAAAGAACATTTGGAATTTCGGAAAATTGGACTTTTAATTCTACGAGCCCACAAAGTCACAATAGTTTACGTAAGTCCATATACAAAGCTAGGCGGAAAATTCTGCCGAAATTACAAGTATAGAGGAGGCTCGTAGTGTTCTGAACACAGTAAATGTATGGAGCCGAATTTTTGCTACACAATGATGCTAAAAAGAACGTTGTAATATGTTGTGAACCGGAAATCTCAGAGTACTTAGTGTGACAGAATGTATGTATGGAAGTTCCACATATTCCACAAGGTTTTTTGCCAGCTATTTACAAACCATGGGCTCGTTAATGGATATTATATTCCAATGGTGTCTTCTTTGTTGAAGGACCAGAAAGTTTCATCACATCAGCAGGTATTTTCAACAGTTGTTGATAAATGTAATAAAATGGGTCTGATATTCTCTCCATCAGCAATGTTTTCTCTCTTTGAAGAAAGTATAATGAATGATGGAAGAGAAGTGTGAACTGATGTTAAAATCCAAGGATTTAAATTTCATCAGACACGAAGCTGGTGGTGAAAGATACAAATCTTGGGACTTGCACATAACTACTATTCCAGAAATGAAATCGGAAAATTTCTGAGCTATATATTTGGTTTGCCAATGCTGGGTCTTCATATAGTTGGCGACTGTTTTGCTGAAGACTTCATGGCAGTGATGCCTGTCTTGGAAAAACTACAGATGATTGGCGACAATTTAGTGGAAACTTACATTGATGAAAATGCTTTCTTACCGCCTTCCATGTGGGCAGAACTAAGTTGTAATAGACAGAGAACTGCCAATGCTTGCAAAAGCTTCCACAACAAATACAACTATCAGTTTTACTCCTATAGCCAAGATATGTATATATTTTTTGAAGTGCTGAAGCAAATTCAGCTGAATACTAAATAAATTTACTCCTGCAGCCCAGATCTGTATAGACGTTTTTAAGCACTGAAGCAAATTCATCTAGATACTAAAATTGCAATTAATTCCTCAACAAATAAAAAGGGAAAGGTCTTATCCATACTTGAAAATCATGATAAAGCAAGTAGAAAATTTAAAAGCTTGAAGAGATTTCAAAAATGGAATACGTGAACTCCATTTCTTATAAAGCCAAATCTGGAAATAAAATCTAAAAGGAAAAATAACGCTTATTTTAAAGACGAAAAATTCATATTACTGTATGATATATGTTTATAATGTCAAAATAACGAATCATCTAAATGCAGATCAATTGTGAGTAAACTACAGAAAATAAATAATGAAGAAGCTTATAAATCAGGAATCTTTTGGTGTGCGAGCCAGTTCGCTTCCTCTTGGTGCACCCTGGGTAAGGCTAAACGAACTGGTACAACAACTACTAATTCAAATTTAAGCATTAGAGATTCATTTTCTTTTAGTACTAGAGCCGTGTTTCTTGTTAATCACAAACGTAAAAAAATGTAGCGTTTTCAACTAGAGGTATGAACTCCTTCATCAAATATTATAAACACCAAACTGGAACTGTACTTGTTTCGACCGGGAGACTTTGATCCTGTGTAATTAGGAACAGGAACCGGCAGGAATAGGGTCTATGTAATTAAGAAATCTTAAAGGGTCCGGGGGTCTTCGGGGCTATTTTTCTGACCGCGGGAGGCTTCGGTCCTGCACCCAAGAAAGAAATGTTATGGGCGCCCTTACCGGTATGAGAAACTACTTTTCACGTATGCCCAGCTCCTTAAGTAGAAATGTGCGATGTTTATTCCATGTGGACAAACTGTTGTAGAGCTATGTTACTGGCCAAATTCACAGATTCCCTGACAATTCCCAAAAATTACCCAAAGCAATAACATTTTATATTGGCGGTTTTTAAAATCTGCTCTTACAATTTGTTATTTCAGTTTCTTATCTACATATAAGCACACTGCTCTACAAATCACTGTATCAATTTGTTTACCTAAGCTATTAAATAACTCTAAATCACCATAGAAGTAAACTACACCTATAGATGTTTTCAAGCTCTTAAAGATAAAATTGCAGCATTTGATTAACCTGGACCAAACTTACCAAATTTAACGTTTTGTTAATTTTGAAACTTCCAGTCTGTTCATGACTTTCAAAAACATCGGTGTCCTTCTTTCCAGCTTTTTATTTTCAGATTGCTTCTGTTAAAAGCCGCTTAAGGCAGCTCACATAAATAACTTTGAAATGTTGAAAGATATCTCATTTATGGAGGTTTTTTAAACAATTAATACTAAATAACCCTTATAAAAGGCGTATTATAAATCCCAAATGCTACTGTAGTTGTTTATGACAACCTGATCACGTTATATGGTGAATGACGATGTATTTGGATCTTGCTCTTACTATAACCATAGCACCATCAAAAAGATTGATCTGAATGGTTCAGTTGGCGTAGCACTCTCCTACTAATCCCAGGGTTACGGGTTCAAATCCTGCCTAGACTGATGGGTTTTAAGTGTACTTAAAGGCAAGAGTCCCATGCCGGTAGATTTTCTGCCATATAAACTAACTCTTGCGGGACGAAATTTCAGTACACCCGCGGTGCAGTAAGATCCTTACAGTATAAAATTCAATGAAAGAAGAAAGTGGAAGAACAGAAAAATAGGATTAATAATGAGGGATAATGAACGATTTTAACATTATATTAAAGGGATGTAGGAGGACGAAGCCTACAGGCTATATATGGACGAAGAAGGAGGAAAATGGAGAAAGATTTAGATGAAGATAATGGTGAGATAATGGGAATAATTGTGGAGGGAGTAGTGGAGTTGAGGGGATGGAACAGCACGTACTCATTAGGGGAGAGAAGGAACAAGTCGGAGGGTTGTCAGATTGAGACAGTAGTGGAGTAGGAGAGTCGGGTTGATGGTGGTGGTGGCCTTGGTGGTGCAATAGTTGCTCATATTAAAAGAGGAAGGGGAGAAAAGATTGGGGAAAAAATGGTGCTATAATACTGTATCTGGAAAGGAGAAATTACCCCAAAAGGAGAGCGGAGGAACTGGGTGGACTATTTGATCGCGGAAGAGGCAGTCGTGTTGGGGAGAAAGGAATATTTTTGGTAGCATAGAAAAAGAGGAGAGTGGAAATGAGAGTTGAGAGGGAAAGAAGAACAGAAATTTGGGGATCGGATGTGTGAAGCTCAGTAAGAGACGAAGATAAATGTTCGTTAATAAGGGATAAATGTTAGTAAAGGAGGAATAAAATATACATTAATTAAAGTAATTAATTAATACTGAGCATTGTGAGCCTTTTTATTTTTGCAAATTGGGAAATATAGGAAGAGTTTTATGTGACTAATTGTGAAGTTTATTAAATTAACGTGGCCAAAAGAGTGTAAGTGGAGGGCTATTATGCGATAAACTGAAAAAGCAAAAGAAAAAAGAAGAAAGAAAAAAAAAGAAAAAAAGATGAAGTATATTTTCGTACAGTCCGACCGCTGTACCTCCGGCTCTGACGTTTTGTAGCTGCAGGAGGTGGAGGGGGAAGGTTAATAATATCGACATGTAATAATGGGTAATTAAAAACATTTCGTCAGAATTATCTTTATAATGAGAGTATAGGGCCATATTAGCTTCAAAATATTAAAATCAAACTTATAATTTCAGTATGATGCAGGATATTATTTACAACACCATTATATTTGAATATTTCTTTCATACAATTTACGTGCACTAACTGCTTCTGTTGGTAGCACTGGGAGTCTGTACATCCGGTGTCGTGGTCAGGAAGTTAAAAGTGTCTGCTAGCACAAATCAGCGTTGTCGCTGCTAGCATTGGCTTGGAAACCCAGCACCATGCTGTCCCTGCATTTTTGTGTGGACCACGTGGCTTTAGTTGCTTTTGGTGCTCGCGCTGGTGGTTTGTTTAACTTTTTATGTGTGCGCGAATTCCGATTTGTAGCGTATGTAAGTCTTATTATTATCGCTATTATAGTAATATGGCTACTGGTTCATCAAAATTCAAGAAAAAGTAGGCTCTTATGAGAGCCAAAGCCATAAATTTATATTCAGGCTTCGTGAGTACTTCGAGGAGCGGAACAGTGGTGGACCTCTACTACCTATTACCAAGGTGCTGGACAGAGTTTGTGACGCCTTGAAGGTGGGAAAAACCACCGTGAAAAACGTGACCAAGAAATAGTGCCCAGCTGATTTAAGTTCTTCGTCTGCAGTTCTGCGTACAACGGGAAAGCAAAGGCAACGAGGCAGCCTTAAAGCTTCACTTGATGCTTTTCAAAAGGATGCTATAAGGCGACATGTATATCAGTTTTATATGAGAAAGGAATTTTCCACTCGTGCGAAGTTGCTGTGTTCTCTAAAGGAAGCTGGCTTATTCGACGGCGGAAAAACCAGCCTAAGCAAAGTACTGAAAGAATTAGGTTTGCGGTTTAAAATGTTTTTCTGGAAGAAAAGCTTTAATGGAAGGAAGTGACATTGTTGCATGGATAGGCAGATTTTTGCGGGAAATTCTAAAAAGGAATCCCGAAAAAGGGGTATGGTTTGATGCAACGTGGGTAGATGCAGGACACAAAGGCATGGGCAGATGCCTCTTTCAGGGACAATGAAAGTGCCAGTTGGGAAAGGAAGTAGACTGATTTTGCTCCATGCTGGTGGTGTACATGGTTTTATTCCAGGAGTAATGCTCTTATTCAAATGAAAGAGCACCCGTGATTATCACGAAGAAATTAATGGAAATGCATTCAAAAACTGGTTCCAGAAATCTCTTCTGCCGGAGATCAGTACCAAATCTATTATTGTTATGGACAATGTGCCATGCCACTCAGTGCAATTAAACAAAGCACCGACAATGAGCGACAGGAGAAGCGTCACTTTGTAGTGGCTGGAGAACAACAACATACCTGGAGCGTCCGCAGAAATGACGAAAGCAGAACTCCTGCAAATTGTAAAACTTTACAAGCCACGTTTCTGCACTCATGAAATAGACGCTATTGCTGCTGCTCACGGTCACACTATAATCAGGCTCCCTCCCTATCATTGCCATTTCAATACCATTGAACTAATTTGGGCACAAGTGAAAAAGTTATGTTGCAGAACATAACACAACATTCCACATTTCTGATGTTGAACTATTAGTGCAGCATGGTATTAAACAAGTGACCCAGAATAAGTGGAAAAGTCCCGTGGATCATACCTGAAAACTTTTAAGACAAGACAAGGAAGACGACGGCATAGTGGAAACACGTGTGGAGGAGCTAATAATTTCATTCAGCCAAGATGACGTCAGCAGCGACTCCAGTGATGAAGCCGTGATGATGAATGATGATGATGATGATGATGATGATACGGATATTTACGAGGATTTCGGCGTTTTCCCACTGGACTAAATGTAAGTTGTTGAATAGCCAATTTCAGTAAACGTATTTTTTGTTATTTCTTTACTAGTAAATGGTATATTCTTTCCATATGGAACTATTCTGGGATCATGTATATGCACACTGTTCACGTACATTTACAAAGTAACGATTTGAAAATGCGTGAAATATTTAAAATACACATGTTCCTCTGCTTGAAATTCCCGCTAAAGAACTGGCAACAGCGTACTTCCCCCTCTCGAGAACTGTCAGATCCCGAGATCCAGCTGCCGGACTGTATATGTTAATAGCAGTTAAATTAAAAGCTGTATTTAAACTACGTACATTTTAACAATTAAATACAAGTCAGATTGATAAATTACGCTTAAAGTAATATCGTTATGTAACTATATATTAATTGAGAGATAAGTTATAGCTCGGAAAGTGAATAAGCTGTAAAACTTGGAATTGTATTTATAGATTATGTAGAAAGCTGCCAGCAGCGTTGGTGTGACTTCTGGTTTCGAGTCGGAATAATAGAACACTTGATAATATGTGTTACATTTTTGTTTTTATTTAGCTAATCAAATTAAGATTTAATCAGTAAACTGAGTTAAAATATTCACTTGCGGAGTTGTAAATTGTAACTGAAGAATATGAAGCAGGCGTCGTAATTTTTATATCCAGTAAGCCATAGTTATATTAGTGCCACTGTATTCTTTATGCAACCGAACATTTATGACAGCAATATAAATTTATCTTGCTTATATGTTTATGTATCCAACGCGCTTTTCCTACTGTAGTTGATGGAAACACCTATTTGTGGTAAACACTCTTTATTGATCACTTAAATGGGCAAATGCCTCTCCAGTGACTCTGTTGCACACACTCGCAACAAAGCACAGTTTATCGGTCGAATAGAATCGCAAATTAACTGCTGGATCGCACTTCGCAACTGAGCTACACTCTGCACTGACCACTGAATTCAACTCAAATGAACTGTCAGCTGTCATCCGTCTATTGCTGCATCAGCCAGCTGCTTTTATAGGCCACAAAGCAAACGTTTGGGAAGACGAACCTATTCCAAATGGTCAGAAAAAATCTTCTGGAGCGATGAAGGGATACACAATGGCTATTGTTCTCTGGGAGAATACGGTGACACTATTATACAGTCAGTTTCTTCTTCTATTCAAAGCTCTTCAGTACTATATAACATCCAGGAGTTGAGCAGTATCAAGCGTCCTAGAAAAGAGCTTGGTGTGTGCTCCAGTAACACTAATTATACACGTGAAGCGTTTAGCAGCAATTTTTTTTATATTTTACACATTCATCGGGATATGTATGCATACAGTAGTTTATGGTCTGTGGTACAAGGCGGCTCAGTTTCAGTGTTAAGAAGCTTTTATACAGCGGCTCCGATCTTGTAAAACAGTAACTAAGTGAAAAGTAGGGGAGGTCCATGATCATCTCTCTGGAAAAACATACAGCGGCCATTTGACAAGAACAGGATATACTAAAATTTTGTGCGGGCGTGTACGTGCGTGTGTGCGTGCGCGCGCGTGTGCTTTTAAAGATCAAACGAGAGAAGGTACCAAAAGTGTGAATTTTATTTCTTATTTTTCCTTTGAGAAATGCACTTGCAGCTGATTTTATCTTCGCTATACGCAACATTGGGTATACTCCTCCACAGGAGAGTAAGTCTCCGAGGGATGAGACGCAGGGGGTTTGGCGAAGGTTCCTACAACCTCCCTGGATAGGTTTATGGCACCCCATGTCAGTACAGTTACAGACCATTCAAAAACATTCTGACGGTTTCTACTTTTGTGAATGAATCTTCTCGGTTTTAATGTACAGAGTGAATAGGGCGCATGTTTTTTAACGGTCTGCTCCTTGTATAGCAAGCGTTCTCTGCCACACGCATTCGCTGTCCTTGTCCCACAGCACATTCCTGACAGGGATTTTCTTTGCGTTGCTATACTATATTTACTACATTTAATGCTGGCTTGTGTCCAGGTACTGGTAGCCTTGGGTAGGCGAAAAGCATTATCCCATCCAAGACATCTCATCTTTGAGCTGCAGACTGACCTAAGTCAGTTGTTAAAACTTTTTCTGGATGAATAGGGTACTCTGTGAGAGTAAAGACTACGGAAACTTTTACTCCTACTAAGTAAATCAATGGAAATAGTGCTGAAAGGTAAAACGGTTCGGGTAGAACGAAACTGATGATTAATATGGTAAATGTTTCATATACTGAGAAAAAAAGAGGGGAAGGAATGGAGGACCTGGGGTTTCACTTCCCTCGAGAAAACAGTAGCTTATTATGGCGTTACAGTGGAACTGTTGGAATTGAATATTTAATATAGTACACTGAGAATACCTGACGTTTGTTTAGCCAAAGCGAGTTCATATACTAATCTCATTAGGTGCAAAAATTAGTCTCTTTTCGCTGAGGTTGAAATTTTCACTCATTGTACATAATGTTTTGTAGCTGGGTATATTTCCATACGAAGTATGTTATTGTTTCAAGCTACTCCACGAGAATAAATATTTTTGGTTTTTTGAGGCACTTCGATGTTAGTAAGAATAATAATCAAGCACTTTAATAAACCTAACACTATCTTGTTTTACTGTTTTTATTCATGTAGCCTATTTGCAGATACAGACTAGTTCTGCTCAGTAATATTTGAAATTCGTCGCGCTTTGTGGCAAAACTGCAGATTCAACCGCATTCATTACCATGCGTCAGCAGCGAGTTGTCATGATAAATTGATTCTTCTTATACCAAGGCCTTTAGTTAATTTTCCTCAGTTTTAATTTACAAACAAGATGAGGTGAAATGTTTTCAGTTAATCATAATAATAATCAACTAACCAAGTACCAAGGACAATTACCATTATTTATGCTACACAGAATTTTAATGGGAGTTAATGTTCCTGCAATCCGTTATTAAGGCAACTACTGAAGAGCCAAAATTTATCTTCTATACATTATTTGATAAATTGTTAAAGCTAAGCGTTTTTCCACTTCAAATCGTAGTAGCTGTAAAGTGACTTATTTCGATTATTTTGACTTTCGGCCAAAAAGAGGAGGAACAGGTTTTGAAGTGCAGTTTAGTGCATAAAATCAGGCCGATGTAATGCGCGGGGTTTATATTGGTAACGAAATACTAAACTGCCTCTGTCAGGTTCAGCCCTCTCCTTTTATATACCGCCCCATCTATTAAATGCCTTACTTCCCCCCTTTTATTTCGATCTTGAACCTGATTTCGATTTTTGTCATTGGTTATAGGCTCGAAGTTTCGAGTTACAAGACTTTAGTTTCATTGTAGTAGTAGATGGACTCATCCAGGGGCTGGTGTGGACAATCGCGGCGAAGTATGCTTTCCATCTATTGAGATGAAAGTTTGGCTCGTCATGAATTCTTTGGGAACTACCTGAATGACCCTTTTAAAGACCCGAATTCCGTACCGTTGGTACCTGTGTGAAAACTTGTTTCTCTGCTAATTAGCTCGGGCTATTCAGTACAGCATGTGGTGTAGTTTTAATCACGCATGTGAATCGGTATCAAAGTCAAGCGGCTTCAATGGTTATCCAGCGAATGCAATGGAAGTGGTACAAGGTGAAAGAAAAACTGATTTGTATAATAGACGATCATAATCTTTTTGCACAAGAAAAGCTGAAAGATGAAATACAACGGTGGGCTTGCATTAAAAAGAATTGCAAATCCTACATCAAATGATCACCTGAGTTGCAGATAGTTGAACGAGTAGTATTGGACAGTCAAGAAAAAATTTCTGGGAGCACTTTAAACAGACAGAAGATTTCGTAACACAAATAGGCTGCAAATAAAACCAGACAGACGGTAGCTGCGCGGAATTCAGGCGTACCCTTCAGGTCACCCGCACGAAATTCAGACAGTTTTAGGGATCTCGAACGGAACTCAGGATTAACGGAAACTTTTGGAATTTATCTCTTTTCATTGCCTCTTAGTCTTGATATTGTTCAGGCGTTAATGTGTTTGTGTTGTACTCGAATTGAAGCCAAGAAGAGATGGTTACCAGAGGCTCCTGTGGAACACAGATGAGAAGGAAAATATAGGAAAACAGAGGCATCGGCATGTTTCAGTGCACTCAATTGTATATGTGTCAAAATCTTACAAATATTTCACTTAATGATGTTACAGGTAATGCGGGAAAATCTCTTTTGCAATTTAGAGTAAGTTTATTACCTACGTAGCGAACAGAACACAACTTTTATAACATTTAAAACATGTTTTAAATATCTTATACTAGATATAAATGAGGAACTTTCTATGAATTTTACTGGAATAGAGCGTTCATTGACAACTATTTTGAGATATGAAGCTTGCACTGCACGAAAACAAATTTTGAAGTTGTGTCTCATAATTATTACTAGAACATTTGCGTGCCATCCATGCTGTCCTTTCACAGTTACTATAAGTTTTTCTAATTTTATTGATTACTTCAATTAGAAAGTACTTTTTGTTATTAGTCTAGTTCATTAAATGCTTACATTAAGTTATTTATTTTGTTTAATGGCTCTTCCTTAAATTTATAAGTTACATTTGTCATTTTTTGCCTTGTATTTAGATAACCATTATACGTTGTTTTACATATATTTGTTAAAACTACTCTAGCCATTTGGGTTTTAGTTTAACTAGATACATAATAAACACACGCTTTAAGCTAAATATCTTTTGCAATTTAAACATGAACAGTGTGTTTGAGTTTTAGCTATACTCATTACAAAATAAACATGTATTGCGAATACACGAAATGACACTCATGAGAATTAAACATTACTAGTAGTGTTAACATTGTTGCTGTAATATTGCTGAATAATAGTGGCTTTTAAACACATAATAAGAATTATTCTAGGCGGGCTTGATTTTATCCGATATACGTCAGTTTCTGAGCCACCTAAAGCGGAAGGTCCACTTTTCCTTATGTGTTTGTTTCAAAGCGTTTTGGCCAACTTATAAAAAGGGAAAATATTTTTTTCAAACCACCGAGACCTATTTCTGAGTCAAATGACTTTTGTAACGCTTCTGTCCGGTAGAAGCATCATCTGGAATCTAATGAACGACAGGCAAGCGAACATGCCACCCTCAGTCTACAGGCCCCAAACATAGTACAACTACTGAGGTTTCGTATCCTTGTAGAACTTACGGGATTCTAGCTTAGCTAATTAGGTAGAAATATTACTACACGTTTATTAGGTATAGTCTGCTGCTTAGGGAGAATCGTCTGTGAGGCGTGGCATTTTCATCTCTGCGAAAGTGAAGGTATGTAAATAAGCCGGTAAATAACTGATTCTACCTAAACAGAGGTGCTCACTAATATAATCGCTATATGCATTATTTCCTTAATCTCATTTCCACATAGTATTCTTTTTCCCTAACCTCCAGTACCGTAGCTTTGCTATACTTCCACTGATTTGATATATGTGTCGTAATCGTAAGATGCGCTGCTTCCGATATGATTGAAATGTCCAACTACTTATTGTATTTGTTATATTTTTTTCACCATATGTGACCTTATCTTACAGGATATCCGCCTATCTTGGATATTCAAGGTTAAGTATGTATATGCTGGAAAGATAGGTAATGCAATTGTAATGTTCGCTTTTATTTTATTAGTCTGTATATACATATAACACCCGAGGAGACTGATCTCCATTAACGCTTCTAAGCGAATTAATACATCATCTTATCTACCACTGATACCTTCTCTTGCAGAAGGAACGACTGAATATGCAGTATTCCTTTCTGAGTCACGGATTTAACACAATGTTTCATTCAATTTATGGCAAGTAAGGTTTCAGATAACTAATGCATTAGCATGTTTTTAAAGTGATTCTGCACTCATTATTTAATAGCAACATCTAAAGTAGTTAAGACATTAAGTAAATGTTTTAAGTGCATTTCTTGATTGAAGTAAGTTGAGTACACATCTACTACTGGAATAATCCATGAACTTATAAATATCATACTGTTGTAGGAAGCACTGCATATGAACATTTGATTACTAATTGAGACTATCACAGAAATTATATCCTTGTGTGTATAACGCGCCTTCAAATAGCGCACTAAGCAATCCAAACTTTATGCTTCTACCAATAGCAAACGCTTTAAACACTGATTCTGATAAAGCTATAACTCAATTAATTACTGCTAATCAGTTGATTAGCACTATGCAGTTTCTAAGAGAAATTGAATACCAAGCGCTTACACCGTAATCTCAGGGCGCCGGGGTAGCACAGTGGTTTCTTTCGCGGCTCCCGTGCTAAGGGTCCCAACTTCAATTCCCGGCTCTGGGGTTGGCGATTTTAAGTCTGTCCTATCCACGCCTTCTCCCCTATGTCCAAAGTAGTTCGGAGTTCACGGTGTAAGCTATAGGTCCTCTCGCCTCACCGTCATCTTCACTGTCACCCTATCAATGGAGGTAATGTACATCGCCCTCGGTGCCTCCACTTGAAAAATGGTGCCCGAAAATCATATGGTGGGGCGAGGTTACTCCGAAGGCCAACTTTGCCATATGGGGAGTGTTGGAACACAGACACACATACACCTCAATCTCTTAATGCTATTCAGATTTATATTTTGCACGGGTGTAAATATCTTGCTAATGAGTCACTTCATCAGAATTATATTACTACAGGACCTATGGAAAGCTTAAATGTTTAAACATTTTATTATAGACAAATATATTTACTGTTAAGCATTAAACTATTTTCTATAGAATTTAGGCAACTGGCAAAAATTATGCTGTCTAAGGGCCCTTTCAGAGGGAGGAAGAGTAACTACACCTTTTTAAGTCCGGCTGAAGATTATTTTCTAATTTTTCTTCCCCTCTTTCCGTTTCGCGTTATCCCCAACTGCAGCTCAAGAAGCCATAAGGAGAAACCGCAGTAAGTTGACCTTCAACTAGGTAGTTGTGCCAGCCCGCATAGATGTTATTGACAGCAGGCCTGGCAAGTGCGAAATACTAAACTGTGTAATATCGCGTCTTTAGTTTTGCTAACTTCAGGGCTACAAATTTCCGCCGTTTACGCTTGGAACCTAAGTGCAATAAACATTTTGTCTCCAATTTGTCTATGCTACAGGGACCCAGAGAGTTGGTGTAGGAATTTCTAAACACCCTATGCGTATATCTTGCTGGTTATCATATTTTAAAAATTGCGAATGGGAAGGGCACGTCGGTCTTCTAATACAAATATACACTGCGTGTATCCGAGTTCGTCGTTTCGCCAGTTGAACAGCTCGTTAGCTCGATGAACTCGATAAAATTCCACTCTACTGACATGCAGGAACGTTAGAGATGGTCAGACACAATTTGATAAGAATCAGAAAACTATAACATGAACATACGGGTGATTTAGACATTCCTTTGAGCAATTACCGGAACCAGTGTATACATAAGGAATTGGGTCGTGTCTGCAGTCAATTTTATAATTAGACTGACATTGCAACTAGTGTATTCACAACAGTAAAGAAAAGCAAAATTCTATTACGTGATCTAATTCATGTCAGGGCTTCCCATGTGGATTTAATCATGCAATAGGAGCTGGTTCCGCTTTACTGCTGAGAAAATTTTAGTTACAATGTCAGTCTAATTATATAACATGGACTATACATTCATGAATCTAGCAACATTCCAATGAGAATTTGAAATATCTAAGCGACTTCCCATTAACTATACTAGATGTACATTGGACAAGGTATCTATTTCCATGGCATCACAAATAAAATTTGAACAATGTCATTCGCATACTGAAGAACTATAACATACTTGGCAATTACTCCGTAGTTTAGCCTTTTTAAAATATGAATTTGTTAAACAAAGGGAAGAATAAGTTCAGGCGTATCCTTTTTTGTCATGAGCGTGAGGCCTTATGGCTCAAAAATGGATAACTTTAGGTGACAGTTCTGATTGAGATATTGACTTCTTAAATAAAACTATGCTGAGAACGCAACACAAATCTACAAGTTTGAATAGCTCAAAATAATTATAAAATTATTTGGAGTTACCTTCCATGTCACGGTAGAAGCAGCGTGTGAGGTTCGCATTCAGAAAGTTCCGGGTTCAATTTCGTCGACCACTCACTCTGAGTGTGAGGTTTCCTGGTCCTAGACGAATGTTTTGGTGGTTCCTCGTATATCACGATCTCCTTTCTCTTACCTCCCTTTCATTAACGCTCCTCTTCACGTTGCATGTGCACATCTAGATTTTTTGGAGTAATGTGGTACCTTACACTTGCTGTGAATACTTGTACTGAGAAAAAGATATCATTGTTGGCAGACACTAGAAAGCTACCTGATTGCATAGATCATCCCTTTTGCTCTCTGTACAGTTTAGGTAGGGATCAGGTCTCCGAATTAGGAAATGTTAAGGACCTCTGCGCGTCTCTGGTGCTCATGGCGTGCTGCCCTTCCTTCAGTTTATCCCTTCCCCCTTGAGGGTGGTGGATCTATGCATTTATAGTCGCAGTTCTATATTGTTTTTCTATGCCATAACTATGTAGAGCCACAATTTTAAGGAAGTGTTTAAGAAAAAAAAAATACGTAAAGTTTATTAACCTGCGGACTTATGCAGTGAATGCATACATTTTACACCCTCCTTAGTGGAGTGTATTTTAGAAATGTGCAATGTATGTATAGACTGACATAAGGTCTTAAAATTCTATATTTCCTTCACTAGTAAACTTTTTATTTCAAGGGACATCCAGCGGAAGCAAGACAGTTGACTCTGGCAATATTAAAACTTTGGCTGAACTCTATTAAAAATATGTGTACTATATCGTTAAAATAAAATTTAAAATGATGTGCCTATTTGTTTACCAAAAAAAGTATTACAGCTTTAATAAAGCTGAAGTTCAGTGTAGAATTCTGAGACATACGGGTAGGTTTCAGTAGCGGAATTATAACTTAAAAATTGTCTATTACTTTTACGTTCAGATTAAATATAACATATTAAAACTTAACAAAGAAACGTTATGCATAGTAATTTCATCCGAAAAAAGTCTTTTAATAAATGAGAGTTGTGACAGCATAAAGATAAATAATATTGCCGAGTTCAGAACTCCTAACAGTGTTTAACTCTACCACGGAGTATTCTGCAGATAGACTGAAAAAGAAGATATTCATTAGTCACTAGCATAGCTTAAAATACCTTTGTTATGTTTGGAGAAAGCTTTAGGCCAGAAAAGTAATTTGCAGTTGTATAAAAAGCTAAGATGTTTTAAATTGCACAAAGCAGTATTTTTATGCAGGTAGACAGAATGACGAAATGTAAAATAATAGTTTTATTTTCTAAATATACTGCTCTAGGTTGAATACCACTGTATGTGAAGTGGCAGTGTAGGTATTTTATAGGTGCCCAATTTCCTTGCCTTCTATTCTTTAACCCGTAATAGAATTGTTTATACTTGATATTAGTGTACGATGTCTAAATTCCAACCTTTCTTAAATTGATAAATGTAATATTCCGGAACACAGGAGCATTGAAATATAAATACAGTTTTAGCCTGACTTAGATAAAATTTTTTGGATTACTGCGGATTAGTTCTTTTATTTTAAATTTTGTTCACTACTCTTAATATAGGTTTTCCATACAAACTCACACGTTCAATTGATGACTACTTAGATAAGATAAGTATGTTGTACAAAGCTGTAAACTCCAAACAATGTGAGAAAATAAGTTGTTACTGCAATTTGTTACATATAAATTAAATGTTGAGACTACAAGGATTTCATACAACAATAACCTGCTTTAGCATTGAAGTAGAAAACAGCACTGTTGTTATTAAAGAAGAACTACCCATTAGGCCTGTCCCAACTTCAATAATATTTAATTATACTTGCCGTGTTAGAAATGATGTACCCCTGTTTCCGTAACCACATTGGTCATCAAAATTGTGTATATTCTGGAATCTACAACATTACATTCTGTGACATTATTTATTTGTTTAAACATTTCGTGCTGTGCAGTAGAGTAAAAAATAGATGAGAGTGGTACGTTTACATTCGTCACTATTCACTATTTAGTCGTTACTATTCTCTATGTAAACTTTTCAGTATTTAGTTACTGCTACTTCGTATTTACACTATTCACAATTAGTTCCAACACAGATGCATCTTCAGGAATTTCCAGTCTCTTCTTTCTCTTGTTACCCTTGACCACTGCTGAGATGTATGCTACTATAAGGTATCTACCCATCTGCGCCTCGGTCTTTCTTGTAGTCGTTTTCTTATTCGAGGATCCCACATGGTGGCCTTGTACGTCTTGTAGTATCGCCACGTGGTCTCATCATTTCCGTTTTAATCTTGTGGCTAATTGCGTCATGTCTTTGGTCTGTGATTGCAGGTTCAACGCTGCATTTGACATTCTGCATTTCAGTAATACCCCCGGGACTTTGCGTTGTATATTTGGATTTTGTTCTTCTGTTTTGCTATTAGTGACCTTGTCTGATATCCATACAGTAAAACAGGGCAGACACAGGTTTCTAATTCGTGGAATTTTATTCGACTACTTAGTCTTGTATAAAGATGAACCATTAAATATTATTAATTAAAGAGTTCTTAGCAGTTAAGAGTTATTCAATATAACAAATATCCTTAGTTTGCTCATAGAATTTATATATATATATATGAAGGGAAAGACCTCAAAATCTGTATAAAATGATAAACCTTAAGATTTATTACCCATAAGCGTAAGCCTGCAAGTTTCCGGTTTAAGAATAATGGGCTAATTTCCGCAAATCTGTTGCTACCCTTAGTGTAGGCAATAAAACTTATTGACCCTTCCTCTATGTCAGGAGAGTTTATCGTTTCTCTGGGGGGGGGGGCCCTCTCACATGGAAATGGTTTGGATGCCATTAGAATATACAACTTCAAAGAAGGAATCAATGAAGGAACGCTACAAATGAAATAAACAGTAGAACGATAGAAACACTGGATTGGGAAACGATAATTCGGAGGTTTCCCAAATTGCAGAAGTGACTGTTGGAGTAAAATTTAGGCAGTCTGGCGAAGCTTCGGGCGGGGTGAACTAGTATCCCGTAGCAGCACCCCCACTGTGTAATCTACATGCAATGAAGCACATGGTGCATGCGATGGTATTTTGATATTCCCGATTAAGTTAAATATATTAAAGCTTCGAGAAAGTATATTTGCATTCCATGAGTGGTTTATAATTGAGTGAAAACTTGCAGACATCCACGTAGCTAGAAACACCGACAAAATTATTTTACGAAGAAAACTGAGAAAACCCCAAATTCTTTCTCCTGCCTCAGCAGCAACTCCATAACCATTAACAAACGATACAAATACTCATCGAGGTGGACCCTGAGATCATAGCGCCTCCTCAACAACAACATTTTCGAGTATGCCAAAAGTCAACATATTTTCGCTAAGACGACCGAAGATAAAAGGGACCTTCAAGAGAACGTGATATATTAATAATGTTTTCCACGCAAGGGATTATGTAGTTCGGGAAATTCTACTACAATCTTATTTCTCGATCCTTAGGTCATAACTGAGAGCAATGTGCTCTTATTCGACGCGTATTTTGTTCCTAAATGTGCTCCCTTTTGAAGGGAGAATGCTTCCTTCAGATAACCTATAATCGTTTCCACAGTGTTCTAGATGGCATTGCTCCCATGGTGGATTTGGTTAAGCCATTGAATTGGTTCATCTATTGACAGATCACGATGTACTTAAATAGTGTCCAGCGTACAAGTTGGAGTAATCCCAGAACTTTCCTGGTGGTCGCAGTAGTTTCAACATTGCATTACAATATAGCTGAAGGTAAGGAAAAATCCCATATTGGCCACTATAAGAAGATGCTGTGCATTTCTGCTTTATCAAGGTGTCTGAATTAACACGCACATTTCGTCTCATCCAGTCTATAGTTAGGTCAAACGAATGCACGTGACTTTCAACCAAACTGCTAACGTATTCATAACATATTAAATGGTAAATTGGTTATGATTAGAATCTTCCAGTTATTTGCTCCGTTGATCTCCCGGACTTTAAACAATTCCTGCTACCTCATTTAATGAGAAAATCAACTTGTTACATTGTGCAATTAAGAAGATTGTTTACGGTATGTGTTTCTCCGCCTAAAATGAACACTTCCGGATCTGTGTTGGAACGCCCACCAATTCCTAACGCGAAAAGTAACAAAAGATAAAGTGATGGGCCACTTTCTTGTTTTACATTTATGGACTTGTCGTACTTTGATATAGCTCTAATATTGCCTCATGTTATATGCATGTAGTGTATTTCATCAGCCAGACGGTTGGCTCAGTGTCCATAACATTAGCAATGCGTTATAACCAGTATGCCAACCATGTTCGACAGTGTGTGGCTGCAACATCATGTTCAGAAGAGGCACTTACACATAAAGGGAGTTTTGTTATAAATCATTTTTAAATTTTTGAAGTGTGTATTATGAACAAGTTTCTGGTCCAACCGTGCGAAGTGGCACCGTAGTAATTTGTGTGACTCGCATTTGGGAGATTATGAGTTCGATCCCTGTCTACCACGCTCCCTGACTTGACGTTTTTCATGGTTTCTCCTTGTTACTTAGGCGAATGCTGTAGGTACTTTAATACAACTATTTCCTTTCATTCTATTTCATTCTCAGGTTTCAGGTGCGGTTCTAGTATCGTGTTGTCGATCAGATGGCGCGGATGCTTGCGCAACATAAAATGCTTCCTTTGGAAGCTAGAGTTTTGCCAGGTTGTTCTACCTCTCTGATACGGGTCATCAGAATATTAGGGACCCCCGTGCGCCTCTGTGCCCTCCTATATTTCCTTTATTTCGTCCTATCCCCCTGCATGGTGTAGATGTATATACAGCAGGTGGAAAAACTGTCCCGTTCTTCGCGTAAGCAGATACCCCTTTGTGCGTTAAGAAGTTGCAGAACGACACGGAGAAATTCCAGTTAAAGGCACGGCAGTGGGGCAAGCGCAATTCAAAGGCTATTTCAATCTTGGAAACTGCCTGCTCTCTTTCGGAGCAGAACCAAGTCCGCTCATGCCTCTGCCGTGCGTTTAACTGGAACTGCCTGCTTCGTTCTGCAAATTCTTAACGCACGAAGGCATATTTCCTTACGTGAAAGATCGCGGATATCCTTTATCCTGAACTTATCATCCACCCTCATCTGTGTAAGCAAGCATTATATTTATATGAATATATATATTTAGCTTTATTGTTATAATTTCTACCAAATATTTATATAAAACCTTATTTTTATCTACCTATTTTTATCGTATCAAAATACATGTGTACTCAGCTGTGTGTTTTGCCCAGAGCAAAATACTGGTTATTTCTCGAGGTTGTCTTTTCAAGGTATTGAATCCTGGGAGTGATAAATGTTTACAGAATATTCCATAAGTCAAAAGAAGATAAATGTGTACATTTATGAAAAGCAGGATAAAGTCAAGTTTAGTGCACTGAACCGGTAGAGGGATTTCTTCAATTGGAATAAGTTTACCTAAAAGGAATCTTAGATGACGGTTTTCTGTCATCCTTCCCCTCTGTATTTCTTGCAGGCATTTAAGAACATATTTGGTATTTGAATAAGGGTACATGTTCATTGATGCTTATCTTTTGTATCTTTTATGAGGTTTCGTATACAGTGGATTAAATACACGAATATTCATAGTGCAAAAGACATTTGCACTGAAATTTGGACATTTGTATTTTTTTTTCAAACCAGGAACTAAATCTTATTTACGCAGAAATTACTGAAATCTAATACCATGAACACCTCTGAAGGTAAAAGAGGTGTATGTAAAACACAATGTGTTGCCAAATGTTTAAAATGAACCTTGTGGTGCTGGACTGGAAATTCAATATTTTCCCCATATCATGGCTAGAAAGAAAATGCGTTTTATGTATGGCTGTTCTTTAATTGCTAATTTTCTCAGTTTCTCACACAATACAGGTTCACCAGTGTCGCTAAAAACAACTTGAATGTTTGAATAGTATAAAAAATGAAATTACGGGATTGAAACTACTAATAACAAGTATCCTGAAAATGCGTGGGGCCGGAAAAATTACATTGTGGAAATTATACATTTCTGTTAATGCTTCTTTATTATCTTTTGTGATTTAAAACTTATAAACACTCCAAAACTTGCTTCCGAATGAAGGCTTTACAGATAATTCCCAGAAAGGTCAAGGTACATAGTATATTCTCCAGTAAACTTCTTTAAATATGTATAATTTTAATAAAAACCGTTACAGCCACTTTGCTCAGTATGAAGGACTTCGAAAAGTGTTAAATGGTAGTTAAGCATCATGGAACTTTTAAAAACTCCTGTATCGTATCTTCAAAAAACTGAAGCTAAGTCCAAGTTTGTGTTTATCATAACTTTCGTTTTTTGAATTATGTAGTTCAGATCAAAGAAACACACAGAAATGCCGGTTTTCTTATAATGCATGTATTCCTGTATTTAGGTGGCCTCAAAACCGAATTTCCAGTGAAGTCACTATGCGATATCTATGTGAAATGTGCAATCTGCTTCACCTACTAGATAGGCGTAGAGACAGTAAACATTGGTCCTGATATAGGGTATTTAAACTAAAATCGAACCCAATCACGGACTGTCTCTACTGAACGAGATGGACGGCGGTCGCCGGGGAACTTAAGCTGGCAGAGGCGGAATAGAATGCTTACTTTATAATAGATGCTGGAAATGTTGACATTCTGTTCTCAAATACATGGCTTATATGGTGTAAACATTCTCGCTCACTCTTCGAAGCAATGTTTTCCTTACGTTCCTATTGTGTGCGAGGACTAGAACAATACACTTTGCTTTGTATTTTAAAGAACCCTATAAATAAAAGTTTACAGCTCGTTAGGTCAGAAGAACGAAGGGACCACAAATAATCACTAGTTATTCTGTCATTAAATGTCTCTCTTACTGCATTTAATGATTCGGCAGCCGTATGTGCTGTTGCAGAATATTGCTGGGACCAATCATACGTTTTCTCTTCTACTGTCAAGCGATTGAAAAATGGCCTCAAATTTACCTCTGTTATTGCTCTGCATTTACTGTTTCATCAAAGTATGTGGGTTATATTACTCTTCTAGCACTTATCGCACACCACACTGATCATAATGAGACATTTCATCCAATAGCAAACTTTTTCTGAAGTCCAGCACTGACTGTTGTGTGTATTCAAACGTCCAATTAAATAAATTCAAGATTCATCAGTGAAAATAGAAGCTGTGGGTCAGTGAAACCCCTTTCTATGGTTTGGAACAAACTGTTACGCTAATTCACACGTTTAGCACGATCATATGGCTTTAACGCCTGCACAAGTACTTAGCGATAGGGCTTCAGTTTCAACAGACGTTTGTCCTTCCAATCCTCATGCACATTACGAACTTAAGGAAAACGCAGTGTAAGAAATCACAAGGATACCTGCTGCGGAGCTTCGGAGGGTAAGCGAGAATATCTACACGAGATATGTTGCCTATTTGAGAGCAGAAGGTCGACATTTCCAGCATATATTACAAGTTTTCTTGTCCGCCTCTGTCGGCGTAAATTCCCCGGTGACTGGCGGCCATCTCGCGGAGTAGAGAGAGGCCGCGAGTGGGTTCGATTATAATTAAGCATGCGATACTTATACGTGTACATTTGTGTCAAAGACTACCAAACATAGCAATGAAGAGCCCTGTCTTTGGGAACCATATAATTAAACCTAAAACGGCGTTCTGTTTTTAGGTAAACTCTGTCGAATATGGGAAACTTCATTCGTAAACAAAAGAACAAACATCTGTAGCGAGGTTTTATAGTATTAATAGTATTGAGCGCCATCAGTAGTCCTATTATAATTAGGTATGTGGGATGTCTTAATTTCCTCTATCACATAAATAGTAGGCAAATAAGTTATATCTTCCTCTCAAATATTCAACATCAGAATTTCACAGGGAATAGATATTTTGAGGACCTTGAAGAAATACGTGTGCATATGTCTCGGTGAGTACTGAAACTGAAAAATGAATTGTTCAATAAATACCAAACCTAGTATTAAAGTTGAATACCTTCAAAAGGAACCATACGAAGACTTTGGATTCACATGCTCTCCAAAATACCATATACATGGAAGAATTTTCGAAAACATTATTAAAAATAACACCAGTAATTTTGATTAAAATACCACACATTGAATATATTTATATGGAAAATACAAATCAAATCTGGCATATCCTGGGAATGTTTGATCAATACCTCTTCCTACAAAATGGATATTGTATACTTTTTATTACAGGCAAACGTTAATGAATGGAAGAAAAAAGTATTCAGCAGACAATATGGGTCCATTAGTCCAAATAATTATTTGTAGTATTACATTTTTCCGAGATATAATTTATAATGTTTTAAAACTTATGTTTTATTTAAAGCAGTTGATTCTTGTTTGGAGCTTCAAGATCAGCATATACTGATCCGCTTTTACAAACTTGACTATTCCTTTGTTTCCTGTACTCCACTTGCCCCCATAGGGAAATTTGTGATGTACGAATTTCTACAAAAGATCGTTTTAACTAACCGGAAGTGGATAGAAAAATACAGTTTCATTAGTATGACTTGGATCATATATACAAATAAAAATAATTAGAAAAATTATAAATAATTTACTGCAGGAAAAGTCATACGAATGTGACGATTATATCCATGTTACTGATATCTACTGTAGAACATGTAAATAAAATGTACAGTATCCGAAGGCAAGGGACACAATTGGCAGTGATGGGCTAATAAAAACAATTTCATAACTTCAGCGGTTCAACGTAGAAAATATGCTAAAGATATAGACGAAATTAAGCTGGGTTACTAATCTTTAAATTTTTATTTAAAATAATGAACCGGATAATCAGCTCTCTAGTTTAGGCACTCCTGTAAAAGAATCTCTTATCATGTGGCGACATATGTTTCATCAATGAGGTATAAAATATAATTGTTATAAAATTCCGTTAATGGAAGCTATTACTATAATATGTTTTAACGCATATCTTCCTTAATGTGGTTTAAACTGAGGGTAATAGTGTGTCGTTGGCGATAGAGCCAGCATAAAAGTGTATACGATTCTTGAAATTCGTGAAATATTCTGAAGTTCTCAGTAATTCCACATTGGTACGGTGAAAACATCATCACGTCCTAGGAATGAGATACCAGTTACGAACCCAGTTACTGATTCCTGTTCTGAATCATATATGTTGTTGCAATGGCAGAATAACAGCAAGGCATACACCGTTATACTTCTTCGCTTCTGTAGTATTCCATCAACATGCCAAAGATGTAAAAGCTTATATAGCTGAAAATCACACACACACACACACACACACACACACACACACACACACACACACACACACACACACACACACACACACACACACATGCACACACATACACGCTCTCTCTCCCTCTCTCTATCTCTATCCCTCTCCCTCTCATACGCTTAACTTCATGTATGTGTGTATTCTTAGGTTAAAAAACCTTTCAGACAAATAAATATTCAGTGGCAGAAATACACGAAACCGTTTGTATTCTAGAGATCATACAATATGTCTGAATAGTTGGTTATTATATTTATTTATATTCAGTTCACTCCTCCCCCTTGTCTACACAGTGTAACACAGGGATGTTGAGGTATTAGAGTTTGATCACAAATACAAGTTTGTCGTGGACCAAGGTGAGGAGTGAAGATGTAAACGTCGCTAGGTTAATGTAAGGGATGCTACCGTCTCATTCACATTTACTGGAAATTTGAATGGCCCCTCATGGCTTTCAGTGAATGCAGATCATAGAAAACGTTTATCTAATGCTTGACATGTGAGTCTAAAATACTATATACTTGATGTGCTTGTTGATGTTGATTTTTCTGCTAACTTCTTCCTAGCAATGAACACATGTGTGTTGATCTAACGACATTTGTTATTAGATATTTCTTAGCTTACAGATTTATGATACCCAAAACAACAATAAAATTATACTAGACATTCAAGATTTAAATCCGTAGTTTTGGTCCAAAATATATCAAGACTTAGTTAATTATAACAGAGAAAGAAAGAGTGAAAACCATTTTTGGAATTAAATGTTCCTCAAATATGTAAACAAGTACTAAATGTTAAAACTAAGCACCTAGTGTTTTGGATTATTTAAATTCATTTTGAGTCTCCGAAGCAGTGCTAAATACCCAAATAAAAACAACCAAAAGGGTAATCTTTCACAGTAACCACTAAGGCTGTTTAATGCGTAAAGAAGTAGATGTTAGTATTTCTTCTTAATGAACAGAAAACAAATTAGATATTAGGTATGAAGGGCTAAGCACATCCTTATGTTCTTCTCTTGCCTTACTTTAACTATATGTTTGTATTTAGTTATTCATTATTACAGTTACTGTGTACTAATTAAAGTTATTAGTGTTAATATCAAAGGATGAAGTGATTCATACGAACCAATTGAGAGGTTTATGCTAAGCTTAATCTCTTTTGCTAGGAATACGTATCTATAAATTCGCCCTAAAGGAAGGTATCAGATGCTTTGCAGAAGTCAGTAAGGAAGTGCATAATAACACATATAATCATATAATCAACCCCTGAAATGGCTGGTCTCGTAGCTCAGTCGGTAGAGCACCTGCCTGCCGTGCTAGGGGTCCCGGGTTCTATTCCCGGCTGGGGCTTGTGGACTTTTCTCCAACTAAGATGATTCCCCATCTTTCCCACAGTTTGGAAGTATGAACGAGAATGTGAATATGTGTGTGTGTTCTAACGAATTAAAAAAAAATAAGAAAAATCCAAAGTACCAACAAACCAATGTCTACGAGATAACACCATTGCGATATGTTCCAAAAGAGAACGGCCGCCGATAGGACCATTGCAGTCAAAAGAGGGCTATAAATGTAACAATAAAAAAAGCACCTGATATATAACTGTGATTTTGCTACTGAAATTAGCGAAGAATGAAGCCTTAAATAGTATAATTTACAAAGCCAAACGACACATTTAATGTACATATATGTATTGAGAAAAATACTTTAACATACAATTCTGAAAACTGAACCTCTTAGCTCTGTTGACATCACCAATTTTACCAAAACATTCTCATTACCAATACTAAACCCAAATGTAAGCTAGTTTAAAGATAATTACAACAGTGAGAACACACTACACGAAAAGTCAAATGTTACAGAATTCGAAATAAGTGTTATATACATTCCAGTCATAACCTCCAAACATTAGGCATGTCCAACTTTATCAAAGGTCCTATTACCATAGATATCATAACAAAAATACACTATCAAAACAATATTTCTTATTGCATACAAAAATGGCTTTGGTTTATAAACAGACCCCATATTTTGACTAAAATATTGTTAAAACTGATTATCAAAATACAAGCTGCAACAGAGTGATTGTGAAGTGGTTTAATTTACAAATGCTTAGCAGCTGTCTTCGGGGAGCTTCAAAATAAAGTAAGAAGCAAATAGCCCTTGGCATTTGTCCGGGACCACTAGCACAACAAAGCAAGTAGGGCATGAAGACCTAGTTGTACGTCATCATAAGATCCGCCTCAAAACAATGAGGTGAACTTGCAGACGGGAGTTCCAGGGTAAAGCGTGAGCTACCACTCCAAGAGTAGGAGGGTTCAAAAGTCCGCGACATGTTTCTTGTATCGCTCGTGGTCTGTCAATAAAACCTTTGCTTTGACCAGTCTTGAAGATTAAATACCAGCAGTGGAATGTTTGCGATTTCCATCGCTCTTAGATTCACGACGTTGCGGTGAAAAATGGAAACTATGTTGCAGCCTTGAGTTATGAGGATCGGGATATCCTCGGAAATGCGCGCCCTAAAGCTACCGGCTTGTGATCAATCGCCTATACATATCCTCATTAGGTACTGTTGGGCGCGAGGCCACGCTGATCACGTTCATACTGCATGGACTGACCCTCGAGGTCACACAGTTGCAGTGGCGAACACAGATTTACTTTGGGAAGAAGAGGTCAATCCAGTCCCTCACCGATTATGAATAGCCTACTACGCAACTATGCTTTTGAATGTGTCTTTGTTTTGTCTTTGGTATCCATTAACCTCTCGTCAATTGTCATGGTCATTCATGAATGATATGACACAACAAATGAGTTGAACCCGCTCCCGCGTCATATACTACATTCGTATTGACTTCATACAAAGAAGGGCAACAAACTTCGAAGAAAACATAACCAGTCAAAATGCCCTAAAAATTTTAAACTTTTAATTTTTTTGCATCAATAGTCAAAGTGTAAATAAAAATTAGACTACTCTGAAGCACAAAATGGACATTTGTAAAATTTTAAATATGGGTCTGCCTGACCGAAAGGGATGGCTCAGGTGGTTTCATATATGGCCCAGATTCTGGAGACCCGGGTTCAAATCCCGTGTGGACTTAATTTACCTTGGGCTTTTGTGGGGTTTTCCGGGTCACTAGGTGAATGCTGGGTAGGTCAATTACATCCACCAAATGGGATGCCCTTGTATTTGTAATTGCCTGGAGTCTTCCTTGCTCTGGTGGGGCAGTCTCCCATCTCCGAACCAGCCTCGTGACTATTTCGGGTTTACGGTAGGTAGGATGACGATAGTGCTGGACGCCGGGAAGTTTCTGTCTAGTAATATATAGGAACCCCACCCTCTGAGCTGTAGTGACTCCTTGGAGTCGGCCACCCTCTGTCTCCTCTCACCTGATCCTCCATTCCGGGCAAAGATCCAGGATTTTCGAGGTGCCAAATCCCCTCCTAACAATCCAACCCAATGTATCTGCCTGAGTAAGTATGTTACTTTTTTCCCAAGAAAGACTAAACCGATTGCTATGAAACGTGGCAAATAACATACCTCGGAATCTAATTCACAATGTAGTGACTTAAACTGGCTCTTAAGTTAAAATATTGAAACTTTTTGTTAATACAAACTGGATTGGATTGAAACTGAAAGGGATTTCACACTCTACCTACAAACTATTGTATGGCACACCACTAGGAGGAAGGGATGAGATGGGAGCAACCCATGGGTGCAACAGACTTTATAGTACATCTTAACGGTTGTTAGCACAATTTTCCTGAAAAGTTTTAGTTGAAAAGCTTTGTTATTACAATTGGGTTTTATCCGTTAAATAAACACTCCCGTTGCCTGGTTGTAAGGGTGAAGAAGTGTGCGTACAAACGCTTAAGCATGCAAGCTGTTTCACTTAGTTAACTGTTGGCAATGGTTTCCAATCCTGTTAGGTCCAGCTGTTTGGCAGAATGTGTTTAGGAATTTAGATCACAGTAGTATACTTTATACGATCCTCAGTATTATTTTATTATTTTCATTCACTGGTGTACAAAGAGAGAACATGCTTATATGGAATAATATTAAATAAAGAAACAAAATTTGTGTATCTCTCAAGAGTTAAATAATCTTTACACCGTGCTACTCTTATTCCCTTTTAACCGAATATTAAAATAAATTTTAATTTGTTTTCCTTTATTTCTAATAGCATATTTAAAAATGCAGTACCTCATAATAATACTTAAGATATACAGGTGAAAAACACCATAAGGAGAATGAAAGGGAGTGGAAAAGAAACAAAATATATTGGAGCAGATAACGGGATAATGCAACATTTGCTGAGCATTCCTTTTTTGATACGAAAGTAAGGGACGTTAATCACAATTTTCACACACCTGTACTGGTTTGAATAATTCTGGTTATATAGAAAGGGAAGGCTAATCATCTTCCCATTATTTGATTTTAAACATTAGTTTTAAAGTACTCAAGAAATGTTAATTAAAATATACCGACCAACCAGAAAACTACGCAATAATTAGAAAAATAAATTGCTGTTACAAAAGTACGTATTCATTGGCAGCTATTTTAATTACTACATAATATTATAAGTATTGGATATTTGAATTACTTTTTTTCTTCTAATGTTGTCAAGTTGCAGATTTCCTATTTATACAGCCTACTGCGCACAAACTCAGAATTAAATTGAACTACTAAATTCTTTGTAGCATTAGTTGTCCTTAAACTGACAAATTCTAATTTTAGACTTCATTTGGAGTTTACATTTTGTTAAAAATGTATCAATTATTTAAAACGTTATCGACGTATAACCACTTTTGGCTCAATTAACCAGAATATAGCTAAAATTAGTAAGCGATTTATACAGTTTAGGATCAGAATACACGTGGTCACTATAGTGTCCACTTGAAAGTTTGGATTTCTTTTCTTTATTTCTAGTATGCTACCGAGAGGGACGGATCAGGCGGTTTCTGTGGCCCGTATTCGGGAGGCCCGGTTTCTATTGCCGTGGCCGACCTACTTGACCCACGGGTTCTTTGCGAGTTTTTCCGGATCACCCGGTGAATGCTGGGTAGGCTAATTTCATCTCCCAAATTTCCTGTCCCTCCACTTCATCTTAATTATCACTTTACATGATCTCCCATCTGGTGGTCTCTTTTAGGGGAGAAGTGTCGGAGAGTGTCTCGGCGC
Source organism: Mantis religiosa (assembly GCA_030765055.1). NCBI lineage: Eukaryota > Metazoa > Arthropoda > Insecta > Mantodea > Mantidae > Mantis > Mantis religiosa. The sequence goes on along the minus strand of CM060950.1, from coordinate 80,585,167 downwards.
TCTCGTGACTCCTTGGGACGGGCAGCCCTTGTCTCATCTCGCCTCATCCTTCCTCCCGAGGATGCCCCATTTGGAGCTTATGTACAATAAGCCTAATTTCAGTGGCGAATCCCCTCCGTAGTAATCCAAATCCTATCGATTTATCTTTTTTTGTGGGAGGACCCATGAACCATATGTCCTCGCCAAAATGCTGCAAAAAAGAAAAGGGAATCGCACACTTAACTAAAACATTCACCTTCAGCAAAAACCTGGCGCTCAAACAATCTTAGCTGCCATCAAGTTTTGCCACAATTTATTCTGTTACAAATGGAGATGTAATAGAAGTAATAGAAGTTATTCAAAGAAAAATTCTGTCAAATATGGAAAAGCTCGAAACACATTTAAATGCCAGCCTTCAAAATATGTGGACTTTAAAAGTAAAAATAATAACAGTATCGACAAAAATAAACTTTATAATTAAATATGAAATAATTTCAATTTAATTCATAAGAAGAACCTATTCAATTATTGTTATGGCACTTCTATGTTAATGTTCATACAGGTGTTTTTAAGAACTGCAGTGATTTTTATCATTCCCTTAATGCAATGATCAATTATCTAAGGTCTTCGCCGTCAGCTGCTTATAGAACCTTTTAAATTTCGCTAAGTACGCCTAGAGTTTGTTTCTTTGTGTTTATGTTTTAAAACGCAAGATAATAATGTCATTCAATTATCCAAACGTTAAAAGCTATACCCAGAAAAAAATTTCAGCTGTGGGCCTCTTGTTACGTCCTCACTATAAAGATCTGGAATCGTTAACATGAAATTAAAAATTTTCGGAACTTCTTTGTTACCTATATGAAAATTCGATACAACAATCAAGATTTTCTTTCTTCTTTACTTTACTTGTTCAAATTTGTGTTACAACCCGTTTTTCACCATCAGGTAAGTCATAGGGGATTTATAGAAATGTGTGATATTAAGGCAAAGTATTTGTTTTATTTGATGTAGCGGACGTTCTTGAGGAAGTAGGTCATTACTTTTGTGTATATTGTGGGTTCGTGAAATTAAAAGTCCAATTGCACAAACTCAAAAATTTTCTTTATTTCCACCGAGTTACAGTTGGAACACTTGCCAATTACATAGAATTACGTAGCGCACACAAATACAATTCACCAGTTCGTCTGTCACAGGTCCACTCTGCACTCGCAATTACGTACAACTCCTCCGGTGCACGTACACAGTTTTCCAGTCCGGTCACTAGCACGGCGCTCCTCCGGCTGCTCGCCTAGAACTGAACTGACTCGCCAAGTGCAGCCCCTTGTTATAGGAATATCGCTGTTTCTGGAAGTCTCGCGGTTCAGTGAATCATCGTGAAGGTTCCAGACGTCAAGGAGGGGGAAAGAAATGGCTAGCGATGTTTCTCCAACCATCCTCCTCGTTAGCGCTAGAAGACAAATGGGTAGGCGTAGGCTTAATGCCTCCTGTCGCCTACCCGGCTGCTAGCTGGTCGGGCCTTCCGATAATTAGCTGACAATATGTACAGATTCATATATCAGTACAATGTCCACTGACTTTCATGCTCATTTATTAATAATTTCCCGAGTTATTATTTTTGACCTTTTATTTCTGTTCAAAGAATTGCTTCAAAAATGCAATTATTGCTCGTAACAATTTATATTTTATAGTAAGACTGTTTAGTAGAATTTAAATAAATTATGGATAGGGATTATTGTATATCCTACAAATTTTATATAACATGAAGGTTTAGTATGAGAATTCAATGTTTTGTTTAAAATGTACTCAATGTGAACATTATTGCTCGATATCGTCTCAACTAATCATTTTAAAGAAGTGATCTCAGTATTGATTTATGGGGTTATTAATAAAGAGCTATGAACATTTAATTCACAAATACCGAAAGTGACGTTGGTTGGAATGATTTGAAACTGACAATGTGTCCACACATAAAACCTGAGAAAAGAGTACAAGAATTATAAAAATAAAAAGCACTTTTCTCGCCTTATGTGGTTTACAAATCGTACACATAAAAATACATATGCAGAAACACTATCTTAATCTACCCTTCTGGAACGGATTTATTATGTATGTTCACTTTAATGTTGGGCAAATTTATCTTAATTGAGAACAGTTGTATAGAGATTTAGGCTTATAGGTAGATATTTAAATAGCTGTATTTTATACGAGGGATGTTCAATAAAGAATAATCATGATTTTTCGCAATAAAATTCAATCTTATTATATTCTGTTAGCTTAATGTGAAACAAACACGCCGTAGTAGTTTCATTGTTGGTACTCTTGGTTCCCGCCTGTAAGAACCAGGCAAGTTCAGACATGTTCAGTATCGCCTACCGCTGCAATGGAGATAACATGCAGTTAAAGTTGATGTTAGAGGAAGATCCGGAGCTTCTTTCAAACGTAATCACTGCTGATGTAACTTGGCTACATCATTTTGATCCTGAGAGCAAACAGAAAAGCTCAGTGTGGAAATCTCTTTCATTACCAACCCCCAAATAAGCAGAAGTGGATGCTTCTGCTGGGAAAGTTATGGTCATCTCATTCTTTGATATTCATGGAATGGTTTGTCAGCATGTTTTACCTGCACACACATCAGTAACTGGACAATACTATGGGATTTTCTGAAAACATCGCAAGTCCATATCAGGCGTAAAATACCACATTTCCGTAAAGCAGGCTACATGCTGCTCCACGATAATGCGCGGCTGCATATTGCCAATATTGTTGCTGAATATCTGGCAAAAATCAACGTGAAGTGCATCCCTCACCCTCCATATACTCCGGATTTAGCCCCATGTGGCTTTTTTCTATTCCCTAACTTGAAGAAATGCCTTCATGGGAGGCATTATCCATCATCAGAAGCAGTGGTGACGGCTGCGGAGGCAATTTTGAAGGATCTATCAAAAATGTTTCCACCATGTCTTTAAGACTGCCAGAAACGCTGAAACAAGCGCATTGCATTCAGGGGAGACTATTTTGAGAAAGACCATTAAAATTATGATGAGTAAAGGTACGTTGTCAAAAAGAAAGTGATAATTCGTAATTGAACAGCCCTCGTACTTTGAAAGGTCGTACATCTAAAAAGCTATATAGAACTAACAGGAACATTTGTAGTGTTTAATATTACTAAAATATTTCTTACTCGTTTTGGACAACTTTTGTCTATTTTTCGCAGATACAATACCTAGTGATTGATTAAAAGGGCACAAATATAAATAACTTCATTACATTGGTACATTAATACTATTACCTGTAGAGAGAATAACTTCCCTGCATCTCTCAAGCGATATAGAATCTAAGTTAAATTGGATGTGTGCCCTTTTGGTACGCAGGTTATGATATTTCAATGCTGCAATATTCACAGGCTGTGAAAACTGTCTTCTTTGTTTTTATTAAAAACTCTTCTTCGAATCCATCGATTCTAAATAGTATATAAGAAAATATTAATGTCTTGATCCGTTATGCCCGCCTTGGTAGCGTAGATGGTAGCATGTCTGCCTCACGTTCAAGATGTCCCGAGTTCGAATCTCGGTCAGGGTGAGTTACTTGGATAAGGTTTTTCCGAGGTTTTCCCTTGTCCTGAAAGACGAATGTCGGGTAGATCTAAGCTCCTTGGACCCTGAACACATTTGAGCATCATTTCACTCATTTCATTCACCGTCCGATATGACTTAACGTTGGAGGACGTAATATAAAAAAAAAGTGATCCGTTATTTTATTTAACGTATATTTTAGCTTTTCTTCCACTTAACCCAAAAAATTGACATGGAGATTCCACTTGAAATGAAAGTTGTAAGGTCTCCTAAGTAAAAGAAACAAATTTAAATAACAACCAAGTGTCGCAAAAATACCAAAATTATTAATTCATTTCAGTATATTCTAGAGATGCGCACCAAAGTTTATAAGATAATTTCCGGAAGCAAAGCTATCATTTGTATATAAATAATCTGAAAATTTAGTTTCTTAAAACTTCCCAACAAATTTTCATTAAACATATCCTATATTTAAGGTATTCTCGTGATAAGACAATTTTCTGGGAATACCGCGGAGTCCATCTATAAGTAAGTTTTAATACTTTTGTATAATAGGCAAATCATTAGAAACAGGCAAAACATGTTGCACAAAAATGACTGAAGGGAGTCATATGGCATCAGCCATTTCCCAAATTATCGTTATTTTGGTTTAAATTCCTTAATGCTTCAGTAATTTTTAAAGTACATTCACAAGTCATCTATTTTTTCACAATATGATGGAAAAAGTACAGGAATTTCATGCATAGCATATATCGAACCACTTTCAAATATCTGCTTTTCGGATCCAGTTTCCCCTTCCAACTACAAGGAAATGTGTAATGGAACTGTTTCCTCAAATATTTAACTCAATAATATAAAATGAATAGAAGTATAAGCTTTGGTGAGAGAAGTTTGTAGAAGCTACATAAAAATCGAAAGTGGGTAGAGAAAGCCGTATTTCTTCTCATTTGCTAAGCGTTTACTGCACCCAATGTATTCTTACTGATCACCTAACATGTGAATACGGCAAAAAGTGTATTTGAAGTATTGTGTAGCAGTTCCTTAATATAATCTGTCCCACAGGGGAACCACCTCCATAAACATCCATAAACATTCCTCCACCAATACCAGCAGCTAAGAGGTATCTTTGTCTCTGTCCGCCCTACCAAATGCTTACACCAGAATCATTCTAGTTTGAAAGAGATCATACGCAATTGGAGATGGTGCTGACTTCTAATAATCGTCTTTTCCTTCAGTTTATTAATTTACCTTCGGCGACTGCTGATTTTGGAATAAATTGATTATTTTCTTGGTAGTCATTTTATATTGTGACCGAGGATGGATGTGGATTCTCAGAAGGGGGTGTTTTCAAGGTATATTGAGTGATTGCACTTAATTTGTTGTTATGTAGCTTTACACTTTTGCTTTGGTTATCATCATTTCAAACTATAATTTTCACTATCGTACCTACCTGTTTTAAATATGAGATTTTAAGTTTTAATCACCTTAATCACTTCCAGGCTTTACATTTTGGCACATGTTCCTTACTCTAAAAACGCATTGCCGTGGCGTGTAACTTTTGACGCCTCTCTTGGCATCCTCCTAATTATTTAAGATTGTCTGCTACCAAGTTCCAGAATGTTTTGCTGTTTTATATAAATTCTGTAGGTATTTTTTCTCACACGTCTCTCCTAAATCCACATTTCCCTTCTTAAGTTATTGTTTTCCTGCAGGAAAAAGGTCAAATCAATTGATGTCTAACTTGAATGTTTAAACCTATCATCCCTCCAACCGGCACCCGTGGTTATATATTTGCCTTTCAAAACTTGTTGCCAGTATTAACTCTAAGAAAAATTTCCCTATCCATTTTTTTCTTTTTTTAACAACTGAAAATGTAACCACCTGTGGTTTTCGCATGTACATCTCACATCTTCATAATGCTAGGAACTTAAAGCTAAAGTTTACCACTGTACCAACCAGTGAACACACATTGATATAAAATATAGCAGTAAGAAATGCATAAATTTATCTGTCATCAGAGTACACACCCTTAGGTTTTTATCTAATGATAACTTGCTTGCGATTATAATTGATAGGTTGGTGTAAGTACAATTTATTTACAAGATTAACATGATAAAAAAGTTCCCACTTCTACATAATCGCATATTCTATGTATCAAACATGATACTTTTTTAATTGGCGTTCGCAGGCCACAAGATTCTGATAAATACTGAATGTAACGTTTATTAGAATATACCTAAAAGGTGCAATACATACATTCAAAACCGAGATTTTGTTCTGGTTTACGACATTAGTCAAGTGAGATAGATTCGTAAACATTGCAGCGGTTTCGGCCCATAGCTATATACCTGTAGACCATTTTCGAGCATTTGGTTTGCAGTTGATTGGTTGTTCGGCTTTTAACAGTTTGATGTCGCCGACTTATATAAACACAAGGCCGACCTGTCAAACTTTAAAGAACGAAGTATCATTTTGTGCCATAACCGTTCCTACATCTAAGAAGTTCACCGCCTCAGAAAGCTACCTTAAACCAAATAAAATCTTAGTTTAAAAAACGATTGGAGTGTTCCCCTTAGCCCCGTATTATTGATGAATCAATGGTTAATTATAAGTGTATTGCATCGCATAACTTTGATGCCTCTGTTCTGTACCCACGTAAAGCACTGTTAATTCTCTGTTCAAGGTGGGGACACATGTGATCTCTCCAGTTTTATAATTAATATTCCTCTTTTTCACGGTTCAAAGCGTTCATTTAACATTCTGTCATTGCAGATCACGTTGCAGAACCTGTTCATGGTGTTACAGTTACGTGGACTACAAAGTGAGCAAAAATCTCACGTTTTTGGAATCGACGTGGTCGCTGTTGCCAAGGAGTTTTCTTTTAAGCAGACGGATGGGTGTGTGTGACTAGCATGTAATTGGAAAGCCGAGCGATATAAAATTAATTGAGTTTAAGACCTCTAAATACGGCATATCTCAAGAATTATAATTTGATCATCCTGTATTTAACAACTACAAACTAGTTTATCCAAATTTAAGGTTTCTTCTTGAATTGGAACGCATTGGTCTGACCAACGTTATTTGGTATTCATTAGTGTTCTGGACAATGAAGGTTAAGCTGGAAACGCTACAAAAGAAGAAATGTAATATAGGTATATTGGGTACAACATAAGCAATCATTGGCGGGAACGGTTTCGCGGCGTGCGGCCGGCCGGCTAGACTATTTGCTCTCGGCGTTGCGGGTGATAGGAAGACCACAGTAAATGTAGTATGGCTTCTCGCTTAAGATATTTATAGCTTTTAAAACTGGTAAAAGGAAAAGGAAATATACAAGGTATTTTATTTATAATTAACATATAATATGATTATATTATAAAATGTACTAATCAATGAGCAGTCAGAACTATCTCCAGTCATTGTCCAAGCGTTTTGGCACTTAGGAACCTGCCCACTGCATTCTGCTATTTTCTCTGTCAAATGACAGCAATTTCTTGACCGATCTTGATCAAATAATGTGTGGGTTTGACTTGTAAACTTTTTCTTTAATACCCTCTGGCTCCCGGGATTTAAATCTTTGCGAATTTTATCTCTGGTGGAGATATTAAAAGAGATTACGCAACTTGGTCAACGGACACATAGAGTACACATCTTATCTGGTTGCGGCCGTTTCCTTAAGGTATGAAGCTGGTTTTATGAAGCCCTGGGAATTGTGTTCAAGTATGCTGGTTGTACTTAAACGTAATACGAAGTTAATTTAAATTCATTGTTTAGATTCTCTTAACATTTAGAAGTATTTATACCGCTAGCATACACAAAAGAGAGCATTTGAAAATTCAAACGTTAGCAGTTGCAGAAATTAAATTCCAAAAAATAATCCTGTCGTCTCGTATATGTTCTCCAGTTTAAATTTCAGGGCATTCAATTCATTTACGTATTTTTTCTGTTCCTTGAAGGTGAGTTTTGGTGTAATCGTAGCAAACATAAAAGTAAGGGTCTAAGCTTATGACGTGTGGACTGACTTTTCAGTATCAAACCTAAATTTTGATTAAGTTAATAAATTCGTGTGCTCTTAACAATAGTTTTATTCATGCAGACATTACGCAACATTACCTTAAAGTTTTACTATATATCAGTATGATGCCTTAACGCTTTTATAAGAAACATTTATGCACATATTGGTAAGGTTTTCAGTGCATAATTGTGTACATATTAAAAGGATTATTAGAGATGAAGACTCCTGTCCCTAGTTACACTTAATTGTTTGCATTGTACATGTTGGTGCAAGAATCTCTGAATATTTGGTCGAACTTCTGTATTAGGTGTTATAAAAACATAGAGAAACATACTTATTAGTTGATTTCTTTCCGTCTTCAAGTCTTCCACTCCTAATGAAGCAATTAAAGAGTATTATGCGGCCATCTTGATATTTCTTATCTCTTTATGAAGCATAAGGTGTGAATTTATGAAGAGAAGTTCAGAATATGAACAATAAAAGGAATAGACAATCCTAAAAAGAAAATCGTGTATGCAAATGTGCTTAATAAGATAGATTTCTACAATAGCATAGTTAAGGCTTTATTTTCTGCGAAGTATTCTTACGAAGGCCTGTTCTCATATCTAATTTTTATTAACACAGCCAACCCTCTATTGCTCGTTTACTCACTTCGTTGCAGAAAAACAAACAACTTGTTTGTTAAAGATGCTATGACCAGAATATATCAGTGGAGCCAGTGTGCCTGAGTTTTGTCCAGAAGGAGTTCTTTTATATGTCCGTAAATCTACTAATATGAGGCTGTCGCTTTTAAGCACACTTAAAAGCAAACTGTTGTGCTGAGTTTGAAGTTCAGGATCAGGTTCAGAGCTTAACCAACTGAGCCACCTAGACTGTCCTTAAGAACACAATAAGTTGGAGAGAATATTTTCAAACACGTCGTCTTGTGAAAGCTTTGCAATTCAATTACTTTGCAAGCATGTGAAAGATACGGAATAAAATAAAATAGAATAACGATTTGATGTTGAAAAGCAAAGAACAGCTCGGATACTGATAACGCTATATAAAATCCTATTTGACATAAGCTATGCACTTTGACATCTATATTTTTGATACGATAAGGATTTCTGTATCTTCTACGATTTACCAATTATACAAAAGTGGCTCAAGATAAACAGAACTTGAGCTCCTACTCCCAGAATTTTCAATTTATAAATCTTATTTGTTATGAAAAGGTTTAAGCATATTGTAGTATTTTATTACTTATTAGCATCGAGGCGACCTTCGTGTCACAGTCTTGTAAGGTCTGCAACCTGAAAACCAAGTTTCTTCATTAACCAAATTTTTGGAGATGGAATACAATACTTACTGTAAGTACGTAATAGAAAAACGAAAACTGTAATATGTAAGTAAGAAGCTACTGTTCTTTATAACAAATGTACCTATAAAATAGTTGTAATTACAACTGAAAATTGCTATTAAAGCATTAAAACAAAAAATTTTGCTTTTTATGTCTATCTTGACTTTCTAATCGAATTACTTTCTTTGTTTGAAAGTTGTTCATACCAGTGAATCCATACTAAGAATTCTTCTGTTCTGGAAAGTGCACACAAGTTTTACAGAGTTTCTCACTCATATTGGTATTTTAATGATAAATCTCCAAGTGAAACACGAGCATATTTAATTGGCTATCTCAGGATTAAAAGAAAGTAGAGATTGCACTTATGGGTACAAATTTGACGAAGCCATGAATATTGTATATTCCTAAGGTGAATAAAACTATCTATCTATCTGCAATAAATAAATACAGTTAAATAGTAATTAGCTTACTAACTTGCTTACTAGTTAGCTTCCATACACTGTTTTTGTCTCGTGCTTTTTGTGAAACTAACTTTGAATATCTTTGCGAGAACAAATAACAATCACAAACAAATTAACAAATGCCGTGGAGATAATATGTGGGAATAAGCAGTTGTTATTTATCGAAACGCATATTTTCGTAACGTCTAATTGGAGAAACTAGTAAAAGTGCACTATTCAAAACAATACGGTTGCCCGGCAAACAAATGCCAGACCAAATGCGACTGCACGTTTAGCTAAACCTTTAATTAGACGTTTATTTATTCTTTATTCTTATTTGATGTTAAATGTTTATAAAACAATACATTTAAAAATATAAATGAGTTTTTCATAAAATAAGTGTTGTATACGTAAAGTGATCATATTTTCAGGTAGGTTATGTCGCTTACTCCTTTTCACTCATTGAAATTACTTTGAGATACTTTCCTTGTCTTCTCTATGTTCACGGAGACGGCGCTTGCGTGCTTCTTCTTCTTCTTCTTCTTCTTCTTCTTCTTCTTCTTCTTCTTCTTCTTCTTCTTCTTCTTCTTCTTCTTCTTCTTCTTCTTCTTCTTCTTCTTCTTCTTCTTCTTCTTCTTCTTCTTCTTCTTCTTCTTCTTCTTCTTCTTCTTCTTCTTCTT